>LR812521.1:76319773-76592273 GCA_903798195.1 Danio kyathit | reverse complement strand
AGATATCTTGCAGAGGGATGCAGCACTCTTAAAATGGCCAAGCTTCTGAAGCGTGATCATCCAACAATCAAGCGTTTCATTCAAAATAGTCAACAGGGTCGCAAGAAGCGTGTGGAAAAACCAAGGCGCAAAATAAACTGCCCATGAACTGAGAAAAGTCAAGCGTGCAGCTGCCAAGATGCCACTTGCCACCGGTTTTGCCATATTTCAGAGCTGCAACATCACTGGAGTGCCCAAAAGCACAAGTTGTGCAATACTCCGAGACATGGCCAAGGTAAGAAAGGCTGAAAAACGACCACCACTGAACAAGACACACAAGCTGAAACGTCAAGACTGGGCCAAGAAATATCTCAAGACTGATTTTTCTAAGGTTTTATGGACTGATGAAATGAGAGTGAGTCTTGATGGGCCCGTGGCTGGATCGGTAAAGGGCAAGAGAGCTCCAGTCCGACTCAGACGCCAGCAAGGTGGAGGTGGAGTACTGGTTTGGGCTGGTATCATCAAAGATGAGCTTGTGGGGCCTTTTCGGGTTGAGGATGGAGTCAAGCTCAACTCCCAGTCCTACTGCCAGTTTCTGGAAGACACCTTCTTCAAGCAGTGGTACAGGAAGAAGTCTGCATCCTTCAAGAAAAACAGGATTTTCATGCAGGACAATGCTCCATCACACGCGTCCAAGTACTCCACAGCGTGGCTGGCAAGAAAGGGTCTAAAAGAAGAAAAACTAATGACATGGCCTCCTTGTTCACCTGTTCTGAACCCCATAGAGAACTTGTGGTCCATCATCAAATGTGAGATTTACAAGGAGGGAAAACAGTACACCTCTCTGAACAGTGTCTGGGAGGCTGTGGTTGCTGCTGCACGCAATGTTGATGGTGAACAGATCAAAACACTGACAGAATCCATGGATGGCAGGCTTTTGAGTGTCCTTGCAAAGAAAGGTGGCTATATTGGTCACTGATTTGTTTTTGTTTTGTTTTTGAATGTCAGAAATGTATATTTGTGAATGTTGAGATGTTATATTGGTTTCACTGGTGAAAATAAATCATTGAAATGGGGATATATTTGTTTTTTGTTAAGTTGCCTAATAATTCTGCACAGTAATAGTCACCTGCACACACAGATATCCTCCTAAAATAGCTCAAACTAAAAACAAACTAAAAACTACTTCCAAAAATATTCAGCTCTGATATTAATGAGTTTTTTGGGTTCATTGAGAACATGGTTGTTGTTCAATAATAAAATTAATCCTCAAAAATACAACTTGCCTAATAATTCTGCACTCCCTGTACAAAAGATAAATCAAAACCCAAGCTGTGAACGATACCGTGAATCAAAATAGAATCATGTGGGAATGATTCTAGCGAACAACAAATGAGACGAGACACAATGAGGCTCGATTTCACATCTTTATTGTGCCATCAGCCCTAAAACAAACGGCTGTTTATGCCCTACGGAGAGCCGCTGAGACGGAGGATGGACACCACTGTTCAATCAGGACTTTAAATACAAAAATATCATTCATTCTTTACATTCTCATTTACCTTTTTCATTTGATTTCACACACACACACACTCACACACACACACACACACACACACACACACACAAAAGAGGCTTCACTGAAACATGTACGTGAAGAGAAAAAGGACACTTTAAACCAATAAAGAATACTTTTCTGAGCCCGTATTCACTAAACATCTTATATTACCACTAAAGGTTCTCCGATAAAAAAAGTTTTAAAGTCCCCGTGACATCAAAATAAAGTTTATTAGATATTAGTATCAGCAGGTTAGTCTTTAGGATATCTATTAGCTAGTGAGCTCCAAAACTGTGACAAAATTCACATTTAGAAGATATAAAACATCCAAAGCTTGCAGTTTGTCACTTTCTTCTGAATGAATTATTGCTTTTTATGATGTCATACTTCAGTTTCTCATCAAATCTTCTGACCAATCAAATGCTCTCTAATGTCTGACATGCCCCGCCCCCTTCTTCTCATTTGCTTTTCATTTGATGCGCTTGAGCTCAACTAGTCTCACTGGCAGAGCTGTGATAAAGACGAAAGGCTATTGGCTGTTTTCATAAATGGGAGGAGCTACTCTAAGTCCCGTTCTTTCTTAGTTCAAATTACATCACACATCGAACAAAAATGCACATTTCAAGCACTTCACAGGACCTCTGAGCTGAGTGAGGGCGGGGTTTATAGAAATGGGAGGGGTCTCTTGTCAAAGATTAATTCATAGAAACACTGTGACCAATCAAATGCTCTCTAATGTCTGACATGCCCCGCCCCCTTCTTCTCATTTGCTTTTCATTTGATGCGCTTGAGCTCAACCACTCTCACTGGCAGAGCTGTGGTAAAGACGAAAGGCTATTGGCTGTTTTCATAAATGGGAGGAGCTACTCTAAGTCCCGTTCTTTCTTAGTTCAAATTACATCACACAACGAACAAAATTGCCCATTTAAAAGCACTTCACAGGACCTCTGAGCTGAGAGTGAGGGCGGGGTTTATAGAAATGGGAGGAGCCTCTGTCAGAGATTCATTTATAGAAACATTGTGACCAATCAAATGCTCTCTTTTATCTGCCATGCCCCGCCCCCCATCTTCTCATTTGCGTTTTTAATTCGATGTGTTTGGGCTCAACCACTCACTGGCAGAGCTGTGAGAAAACAAAACACTATTGGCTGTTTTCATAAATGGGAGGAGCTACTCTAAGTCCGCCCCTTTCTAAGTTCAAATTACATCACACATCGAACAAAAATGCACGATTCAAACACTTCACAGGACCTCTAAGCTGAGAGTGAGGGCGGGGTTTATAGAAATGGGAGGAGTCTCTGTCAGAGAATAATTCATAGAAACACTGTGACCAATCAAATGCTCTCAGTTGTAAAAAGATCACTGTGAACGAATGTTTCTAAAATGTTTCCTTTTAGCATAGCCTAGCACAGCTCACTGAATTGGATTAGAGCATTAGCGTCTCACGCTAATAAACAAACATTTTTCCTATTTAAAGCGCGACTATTCTGTAGTTACATTGTGTACTATGACAGACAGAAAATAATTTCTTTTTATTTTCTTGACATGGCTAGGAAAGCTGATTACAACTAATCAAACCTTGATTTTAACGCTAGAATGTGAGTATAGTTGCTAGCCATATCATTCTAGAAAACACCAACTTTTCATTTCCTGTCCATCTCAGTACACGATGTAACCACAGAAGAGTCAAACTTTAAATGGGAAAACCATCAAAGCTCTTTGGTCATTTTTTGAGCAAGATGCTAATGGTCTAATCCGATTCCATGATCTATGCTAAGCTAAGCTAACAGTGCTCCTGCTAGACCCGGAGATCGGCTGAATGGATTCAAAAGTGGTAGAACTCAACTGTTTAACTCTAGGAGAGCTGTAAATGAGCCTATAGACGTGTTCCTTTAAGATGTTTTGTGAATACGGGCCAAGATCAGTAAATAAAAACCTGAAACGACCTCTTTGAAACACAGGACACTTACTGAAAAAGCTACTGTAAAAGAAGGATTACATTTGCCAAACAAAAAGCAGCATGTCACACAAGACACGTTGTGTTTTAACATATGTTTCTTAGTGATTTGTCTTGAGTGGAAGGCGAGAAAACAAAATAGCACAACATGACAAATAGACACAAGTGGGTGGTGTAAAAAATAAAGCTATGACACTTAAACAGAGATGCATTTTCTGTTCTTTAAAGGGATAGTTCACCCAAAAACGAACCTTTTCTCATCCTTTACTCACACTCGAGTGGCTCTAAATGTTCATGAGTTTCTTCAGTTGAACACAAAGGAAGATATACTGAAGAATGCTGTAAAAAAGCAGCCATTGACTTCCATTGTACACTGTAAAACCCAAAAAGTTAAGGTAACTCAAACCATTTGAGGAAAGCGATTGCTACAAACTATTTAAGTTACTGTGAACTGTACTGTGAACTTAATCCATTTGAGTAAACGAAGCACAGTAAAAACCAATAAATGAAGAGAACTCAAACCAACCGCAGGGTTCACACACTTTCATGAACATCAGATTCAAGGACTTTCAAGGATTTTTTAAAGCACCATTAATTTTAAATCAAGCACCTTTGTAAGCACACCCCACCATATGTAGCGCCATGAAAGTCTTCATGTACTTAACATTTCACTTATATTTAATATTTACATAAAAAAAATCTCAGAGTAAATTTAAACAATAAGTTTAAAGTACTAAAATGTGTTGAATTCAATACTGGTAATATTCATATTAGAGCTGTAATCGGGCCATAAAAATTAGGCCTGATAGGGTCCGAGCCCGACAGAATTCAGCCCGAGCCCGACATTTTGATTGACAGCTTTATAAAGCCCGAACCCGTTAATAACCCGACATTATTCAGATGTACACATGCACTCAGCTCTTTTGCCTTTTTTCAAGAACGAGTCATTAATATGTTTTAACATAATTTATTCATAACAAACGTAGGCTATAGGCCACTTGGAAGTCGGAACAAAGAAATGAAATAAGTCCTCTGTAACATCATAACATCTCAGCACTCTTAGATTGCTTTCACACTTGGTTCAATTGCCTGGACCGTACCCAAGTTCGATTGTCCCCCCTTGCCACCTCTCGGTTGGTTTGTGTTCACACTGTCTTTTTTCCTTCTGAACCCCGGTACGCTTGCGTCATAGAGCTGCTGTTTTGTTTACTGCTGTTGCTAGGTGACGGTCACGAAAGCAAAGCACCAAAATGGAGACTTCCGCACATCGCGGTCGATTTGCTTTTACTGAATCATAAGTTTTGGACATACAGAAAGCGACTCGCGTCTGTTTGCCGCAAAAATATTATAAACATTCAGAACATCACACAGTGACTGCAGAAGCTGTTTCTGGAGGAGACAAGCAGACATCACTGTGTATCACTGTGCTTTGCTCAGTCCCGCTTGTCACCAAGGTACAATACGTGGCGCACACACACACGAATGAACGTTATGAAAACGATAGTTTGTTGTACAGTTGGCGGTTCACTTCTGCTATTTGGTACGATTGCATTCATACTAGAAGTGAACCGTACCAGAGTTCGCATGAACCGTACCCCAGACCACCTCTTTCAGGCGGACTCAGGTACGGTTCACGGGTGCGCACCCGAGTTCAGAAGACACGTTCACACTAGCTAAACGTACCGTACTATGACGTCAAACGAACCCAGGTGCGGACCAAAAGTGCTAGTGTGAAAGCACCCTTAGACCTAGGTACAAACACTTAGCCTTAAAATTGGCCAACACACCAACGAAAAGAAGTCTTTCTTAACAAATTAAATTAAATTCTAAATTATGACGGGTGTTTGGCAATAACGAAATTAAGATAAAGGCTCTGCGGGATTTGTTTCGCCACTTCTCTTCACAATCTGGCATTAGCCTAAGGCGACGGTGAAGCTGAATAACAAACGAATAATGCCAACATTAGCCTGTATACTCTGTCTACATTATGATTTTATGGTTTAATAATATTTATTTATAATTTAAAAACCCTTTAGTCACCAAGATATTTTTTTTTTGTGCAGTCCTGCGCTCAGGATGCTGCGTACCGAATACCTTTTACTGCAGCTGCTAGGCCGAGATGCAGAGTTCTGATCTGGCTAATTTTGCAAGTTTTGGGATTGTTTGTTCATCTTCTACCTGCCAAGAACATCCGTTTAGTTTTCCATGACAGCAGTTTCAATGTAGCAATGACCTCGTCCTCTTCCCTGTCAGCTTGCTGTAGCCTACATACATTGCTGTTTAGCGCTCTACCGTAATATGCAGTGTATGAGTGACCACCGAAATACCTTGGCGGCTAGTATGACCGTTCTTTTTGGACTGGCGGCTGGCCTGACCACAGTCAAAATTCGCTCCTTTTCACTTCTCCGTCATCATTTGTTTCACCTTTTCAGGGATGGATTTTAATGTTGTAACAAATGATTTGATTACTTTCTCGGGCTAATCGAAATGCATCACATGACTGTTCATTTACTGCGCAAGCCAAGCCCGACCCGACCCCGTCTAAAATGATAGAAATTAAATCCGAACCCGACGGGATCTTCAGCTCTATTTCATATGTGGTTTCTGAAATATTAATAAAATGTGCATCATTTGTCTGTGTTATTGGACAAGATTTAAACGGAAGATATTTAATTTAAGCCTTTTTGTTTTTTTTTTTTTGACAATCAAGTTCGAGTACAATTGTTCAAATAAAACCACAAACAAGTTTCATTTTAAATTTCAAGCACTTTCACGGACATGTGTTTGTTTTTAAGTACTTTCCAGGCCTTGAATCCAATTACTCTGAAATTCAAGTACTTTTAAGCACTTTCAAGAAGTGTGGGAACCCTGCAACTGAGTACTGTAAGACCCAATAAGTTAAGGCAACTCGAACCATTTGAGGAAACCGATTGCTACAAACCATTCGAGTTAAAAACAAACTAATCTATACGAGTACTTACTCCATTTAAGTTGAAGTAATGAGGTGTTTCATTAACTCACTACCTTCAACACTGAGTTCAAAACTCTTTTCAAATGAGTAGAATTAACTTTCAGTCAATGTTGAGTTAACTACACTCATTTCATTTGATAAAGCTGACTGTTTGGTTTTACAGTGTATGGGAATATACTATGAAAGCCAATGGCTGTTTAGTCCAGCATCCTTCAGCATATCTTCCTTGTGTTCAACTGAAGAAAGAAACAAGCTGTGGATGAGTAAACGATGACAGAATATTCATTTTTGGTTGAACCGTGCCTTTAAAAAACAACGTAAATTCTGTCATCCTTTCCTCATGTTTCACATTAAAGGAAAAAGCAGAAGTAGAATGTAAAAGCTGCTGTTTTATATTCTGTCTCTCTCTCGAAGAAGAAGACCCTGTATGATTTATGCGCTGGATTTAAAATCTTCTTAAGTCACATGAGAGCTCTGTGTGAGGTAAAAGAAATATGATCTAACGCTGAACTATTCTGCTCTCATATCTTTCCAACCCATAAGACTTTCATCAAACATCAAGACAAGCTTAAAGTTACACAACTAACACTTTCGAGCTTCAAAAAGGCCATGAAGGCGTCATAAAAGCGGTTTAGGATGTACTCACACTATGTACAGTTGCCTTGAACCGTGCCGAAGCACGCTTGTCCCCACTCCCCTCTGCCCGGAGGCCGGGAGCACGCTTATATCATCGATGATGCACTGGTCAGTTTAACAGAGGAGAAGCGCTCTCGCTGAACACAGTGGAGATTTCTTTAGTCATATCATTTTATCAGTTAAATAATTCACCGAACAGATCAGTCACTTTGGACGCTCATAAATTATCATAAAAGCTCGATACTTATAACCCTAGTCTGTACTGCATCTCTCCTCATAGAGCAAGCTTGTCAGTTCATTCATACGCAAGTTGGGCGCAATGCAGTGTGTGTTTTGATGCCAATTTTCCATATTAATTAATTGAAAATGCTCCTTCTGCTCTTTCTAAATATGCTGTATTATCAACTTTTAATGTAGAGTTACATTTTACCCATCCTAAATAACATCTAATTACAGGTAAGTTTCTTCATACATGATTATTGCGTATGTATTGCGTATAAGTTGTTCTTGAATTTTTTTTTACGGCGGTTTTGGATGAATCATGGCACATTTCACGCAAAGATATGTTTATATGAATGTTTAGTGAATGGTCTTGTTCCTGACTTATTTTTGTTAATGCTTTATATTGTTGTTCATCTGAGGTTTTATTCCTGAATTTTTAGACCTGCCAAAAATCAGATCCAATGGTGTAGTTTTGGTTTGAATAATGAGCGGGGTTGAAGTGCGGGTGTGCTTGATTCATTTGTTTATATTTAAGTACCATTTTAACAAGTAGATATTGGAGGGATTGGGGGTTGGTTGTAATTGCAAATTGTGGGTTACCTACCCTCCATTCCCCCCCACAAACTACACACTTTATATATCCTGCTATGGAAAAGTTGGAATTCCATTGGGGGTCAAAACCTTCTCACATTACTATTGTTCAACGGACTGTCTGACGTACAGGTGCTTGTCATGTTTTGGGTGAAATATTCCTTTAATGTATTGCTACAGCTAGTGTAACTCAATCCTTCAGCAACTGTTTCGCTCGACACCAACTAGAGTTATAAAAAGAAATAAAGTAAAAAAAAAAAGGATTTGAGAACCAAAACTGGCTGAGGACCAGAATTAGGTGTGAAATACTGTAACGTGGTATAAAAAGTGTATGAACGAGCGCTAGATCACAGACTGATCTTCAGCAGGGTCAGCTCAGGCAGTCTCGGGACTTTTGCAATCTGCGAGCAAACTTTGCAGTAATGGAGATGAGGTGGTTTTCAACTCAAAAGGACATTCAACATGAAGACGAAAAGTCACAGTATTACAAAGACGCAGACTGTCGTTCCCTGTTGGACGGCTTTCGCTAGTGTTTGCTTCGTCGATGCGAACGATGACTCCATGCAGCATCTGAAACTCAAGATCCACCAGCAGATTTGCATGATGATCCTACAAGCTCCGCCTCCTGTCGAGATTCAGCCAATCAAGAGGGAGCTCCATCTTACAGTAAAGTGCACTTCAAATCTGCTGATATTAATGCTTCAAAATAAGCATAGCGACACAGCCAGAGGATTCCAGCAACTTACCTCCAAACAGCCTCTGCAAATACCAATTTTGGCCAGAGGAAAATAATGTGCATTTTTTGTTGTTGACGTTTTTCATCGTAACAAAGAAAGTGTAAAATTGTTGGGTCTTCGTATCAGAAGCCCACACCGTAAACTATGTGCTAATAAGACTCTTGTAACAACGTGTTTATCTGAACATAAGCAAGACTCGTACATGTGCACGTCTGACAGTCTTCGTGTGCAAAAAATCGAAACGATTCCTTTCACAGATCCGCGCTCGACTAGTTCCCGACCTCAACAGGAGGTGCTTTGACTAGTAATAGGATGGTCCGGAAGACCACCACTCGTAAACATCACTGATTTTCAGTTTTTCTGAGCTTGCGAGGCTACCTAATGCGACCGTTAGTTTTGACCGGTGCCAGTTCTGATTTGGGGTCGGGGGACAAGGAGCTCCAGGAGGTTTTAGAGCAGAGTCCTATAGTGGGACAGGAGGAGGTGTGCTCGGAGCAAGTATCTCCAGTGACCCAGAAAGCCCCCACAGAGGCGTCGACCCAAGCCTCCAGTGGTTTCCCCACCAGCGAGGTCTTCTTCTGTGCCTCCTGCAGGGCCGGCTCACTTGGCGGCAGCTTTAACACATGGGCGAGCTGCTGGAAGCTTTGTTCCAGGTACACGTTACCTGGAGGACCTGCGTGCACCCAGCCGTGGTCTTCTAGAGAGGAGGAACAAGGAGAAGTGCGTTAGATATAGGTCAGAAGGGCATGAATATACAGTGGGGAAAATGAGATTGAACAGGTCATGTTTTTTTTCTGGAAATAATATTTCTAAGGGAGCTGTTGACATGGGAGTCACATGCATTGCGCAGTGGTTGAAATAACAGCTCTTAGTGAACAGTGGTGAACTGATGACCTTCACAGCCAATCACATTTCTGTTGAGCACATAGACACAATGGCCAATCAGCAGTGTTTACGCACGTACTCAACAGCGCTCAAATGTTAGTGGCTTAAAAATTCCATTACCGATTTGTACTGAAATTCCAGTATCATGACAACACTGCCAGGTAGGTACACTTTTCAGGGTTTAAGCACTGATGTCTCACCTGTGCGCAGCGGCTCACGTCCCTTGAAGGCCAGAGGCATGACCAGAAATCGTGCTTCTGCTACACGCTCCCACAACCGCAGCACCCGCACCGTCCACACTCCAGGTCTGAGGGGGCGCTGAAGGGGTGGCTTGTATTGCGTGTATTCTGCCTCAACATCTATGCTGATGTCGTAGGACGCTGCTACTATGTGCGCTGGGTCAATCCATACTATAGTGGCCGTCAGATTGGGTCCACGGGCCCATTTCTGAACGGCCACTGGCTCGTCTAGAGGGTCCCATCACACCACCAAAGTTGCGGAAGATTCGCTCCTTGGGGTCCCATTCAGTTCCGACCTAGTACAAAACAGCATGCACAAAACATTTTGGAGTCTGTGTGAAATTTTACAATGTTTATTTTGCTAGCGCACTTTGTTATTCTTTAGGTGAACAATTAATCCGTGCAAGTTCTGCTTCTACTGTTGGAGTGGAGGTCCTCCTCTGATGATGTCAGTTTGATGGTTTCAGCCACAATATTCGGTCCAACTTTACATTAAGTGGCCCTAACTAATATTTACTTGCATTGAAATTAATCATTTGTTACAATATACTTATTGTGTAAACACATGTTTATACATTGTACCTACTGTACTTAACACCATTACCCACCCTTAAACCTACCCAGGGCTTAATTTGTGCCGGAATATGCCAGATCCGGACTCTCATTTTACCGATCCCCCTCCTCGACCGCCCTCCTCCCCAGTCCGCTTTTCACTTTCACTTTCGTCATCGACTCCCCAACCCTTTTCATTTTCGCCCGCAACACCCCCGCCCTGCTCACTTTCGGCCGCGACACCTCTCCATCCTCGGGTAACATGCCGGATCAGTTACCCCGATCTGTTCCGGGACCTCGCAATTCACAAATTAAGCACTGAGCCTACCCATACCATAAAACCTGTCCCTAACCCTACCCGTATCCCACCTCAAGAACGCCACAAGTGGTCTGCAATACATTATGAACACAGTAAGTACATTGTATTTAGATTTTTTAAATAAGTGCATAGTAGTTAAGGCCACGAATATAAATAGGGACCCAATTTTCTTAACCACGTCCCTCTCATCATTTGTTTGCTATGAGGGAATGATCATTCAGGCAGATGCATGTGGCATTACAATAAAAAAATTAATTAATTACATTGTGATTTTAAAGTGTGCAAAATTGTCTGTATGTGGCATCTCACCTCGAGGTGTTTGAGGCGCTCAAACTCATGAAGGTTGTGTTCCAGCTGCAGGGTTGCTTGAGGAACAGCCCACACCTCCAGCATCTCACGGGACCTGGTGACCATATTCTGCACCTCCTGCCTGACTAGGTAACCTTGGAAACGGTCATCATAAAATACAGGTGCACTGAGACGGGGTAACCAATGGGTTCAAATCTGTGGGTAAAAAAATTACTCAAATTATTTATCTGATGCCTGAACAGCAGGGATAAATTCAATGGTGGGATTGGAGTGGTTTGGATGGATGAAGAGCTACATGGGATGGGATGGATGGCTGAAGAATTCTATGGGATGGGATGGGATGGGATGGATGGCTGAAGAATTCTATGGGATGGGATGGGATGGATGGCTGAAGAATTCTATGGGATGGGATGGGATGGGATGGATGGCTGAAGAATTCTATGGGATGGGATGGGATGGGATGGGATGGGATGGGATGGATGGCTGAAGAATTCTATGGGATGGGATGGGATGGGATGGGATGGGATGGATGGCTGAAGAATTCTATGGGATGGATGGCTGAAGAATTCTATGGGATGGATGGCTAAAGAATTCTATGGGATGGATGGCTAAAGAATTCTATGGGATGGATGGCTAAAGAATTCTATGGGATGGATGGCTAAAGAATTCTATGGGATGGATGGATGGATGGATGGATGGATGGATGGATTGGATAGTTGTATTGGAGGGATGAACGGATAAGATAGAGTTGCATTGGATGGATGGATGGAACGAATGAAGAGTTGGATGGTATGGATGAAGAGTTGGATGGAATGAATGAATGAAAGTTGTGGGTTGGATTGAAGGAAAAGATGGATTGGAATGGAATGGAGGGATGATTTTATGAATAAATGAACTTGGATTATGAATGGTGGTTTGATTGGACTTATATAAACTAGAACGGTGGATTGTTATAGATAAATGGACTGGACAGTTACAGATGGACTAATTGGAGGTATAGTTTGAATGAATTAAAGAAATACAATAAATGGATGTGAGATGGTCTGGGATGGACTGAATTGGGAGTATGGATGGCGGAATTAATTGGAATGGAATGGGGCTTTTGAGGATGATGGAGCCATAATTGAATTGGAAGGAACTAAGGGCATATATTGGGTTGACGGATTGGACTAGAATGATGTATGAACTGGGTGGGAGAAATGGGAATTAGCAGGAATACATTAGACAGGGATAGAGCTTTTGGAGATGGAGGATGAATTGAGGTATAATTAATGGGATGGAAGTGAAGGGATATATTGGGATCATGAATTGCACTGATGATGTATGAACTGGACCAATGAATTGGACTGGGGCAGAGCTTTGGGGATAGTGGAGGCATAATTGGATTGGAAAATCAGGAATGGAGTTTTGGGTGAGGATTCAGCTATAATTGGATTGGAAGGAACTGAGGGTATAGATTGGGATTAAGGATTGGACTAGGATAATGTATGAACTGGGTTGGAGTTATCGATGGAGGAATGAACAGGACTGCGATGGGGCTTTTTTGGGTTGATAGAGGCATGATTCTATTGGACGGAACAAGGATGGAGCTTTTTGGAATGATGTAGTCCATAACTGGATGGAAGGAATTGAAGAGATATTGGGATCATAAATTGGACTGATGATGTATGAAATGGGTTGAAGGGATGGAAGATGGATGAAGGGATTGGACTGGGATAGAGCTTTTGAGGATGGTGGAAGCATAATTGGATTGGAAGGGACAGGGATGGAGATTTTGGGGATGATCGAAGTATAAGTGTATTGGAAGGAATTGAAGAGATATATTAGATTGTGAACTGGACTGATGATGTATGAACTGGGTTGAAGGATCGAGATTTTAAACTGAGATGAAGGTTTTGTAATTGACTACTTGATGAACTGATGAATGAGAATAGGTCATTTGATCGTTTGGATGGATGATTCGGTCACCTGCAGGCCTCAGAACTGCTTTGAGAGGTCTCTTGCCTACGGAGGCCAAGTCTAAAGAAGGAGGAGTACACTGTGAGGGCCACATCATTGAGGGACGAGACCCCATCCGCCTGCTCAAACAGGCTTTCCCAGTACGCTTTCAGTGCCACTGTCCCAGGAGGGTACTGCCCATACAGATGATTGTCCAGGATCTCGATAGCCTCCTGGTTCACTGTAGACTCAAACTTACGGGCGAAGAATGTGGGCCGAGTTAGTTGCTGTTGTGGGAGATAAGAGCACAAAGCATAATTAGTGACAGGGACCCATTGTGATCGTTCCAATACATCTAGAGCAGGGGTGTCCAAACTCGGTCCTGGAGGGCCGGTGTCCTGCATAGTTTATCTCAAACTTGCTTCAACACACATGCCAAGAAGCGTCTGGTGTATCTAATAAGAGCTTGATAGGCTGGTTCAGGTGTGTTTGATTATGGTTGGAGCTGACCTGTCCAGGACACCAGCCCTCCACGACCGAGTTTGGACACCCCTTATCTAGAGGGATAGGGGTGGGACAGTTTACAAAATCATCGGTTCGGTTTATATCATGGTCCTATGGTCGAGGTTTTCGATGTAATTTGGTAAACCATTAAGAAATACCATACATCAGCATAAAATACACAGTCTTAAAATCTACCTTTTACAGTATTTTCAAAACATTATTCTCAAGGTCATGAGGCATCTTTCTAACTAACCTTTCTAATCAAACTTTCTCAGTTGGTCGCACCAACGTTCAATTTGGTCGCACCCTTTTTTTTAATAATAACCACAATGACCTTCCATACTAACAAACCATGTTAATTTTGGCTGCTGTTGTGTAAAAAATTATTCAACAACTGTTTATTTTCACTTTAGACTTTAAACTCGGACGTTATTAAAATCTTAGTACCAATTGGCTGACTGATATCAATGCAGTCAGATACCAAATCACCCCCAAACACTCGCTTCCCTCTCAAATGCCAAAACATAAATAAAACAGAATAAAGATATGCTGTTCAGACAGTTTTTTCTTGTCATGAGTCGTCCCATCCCGATGTAAGCAGCTCTTAACACTTCACTGACCTGTATTCTGATGAGGTCTGAGGGTTTGAAGTCATTTGGTGAACAGCCGCACCAGTCCACTATATGCTTATACTGACACTTGCAGCCCAACTTCCGGTTCCAGTTGGTCACGCGCAGATTATTGTCCACCAAAGTATCACACATGTGGCTGTTTCCCAGCACCGTGTGAAAGAAAGACTGAAAACCAGACAGAGCAGAGCAGGAGTTATATAATACAGCCTCAGGGATGCAGTGTGTAATGTTTACTGCATAATAAATAACATGAACTACCATATCACATCAATGCATTTATGAATTAATGATTCAACCATATTTAGTGGCCAAGATACAACGCGTGTCATATCTGGTTTGTTTTTTTTATTAGTCAAGTTGTAATATAAGGGACGGCACAGTAGCTCGGTGGTTTGCACCATATCCTCACAGCAAGAAGGTCGCTGGTTCGAGTCATGGCTGGGTCAGTTGG
Source organism: Danio kyathit (assembly GCA_903798195.1). Lineage (NCBI taxonomy): Eukaryota > Metazoa > Chordata > Actinopteri > Cypriniformes > Danionidae > Danio > Danio kyathit. The sequence goes on along the minus strand of LR812521.1, from coordinate 76,577,793 downwards.
CATATCTATGTGGAGTTTGCATGTTCTCCCCATGTTGGCGTGGGTTTCCTCCGGGTGCTCTGGTTTCCCAAACAGTCCAAACATATCCCTATAGGTAAATTGATTAACTAAATTGGCTATAGTGTATGAGTGTGTGTGAATGAGTGTGTATGGGTGTTTCCCAGTACTGGGTTGCAGCTGGAGGAGCATCCGCTGCATAAACATATGCTGGAATACTTGGCAGTTCATTCCGCTGTGGTGGCCTCTAAAATCGTGACTCAAGGCAGTGAAGATCACTGATTTTTAAAGACACTGCCCGACTGATTTCCTGAAAATTCTGATAGTACAGTGAATTACCTCAGCAGGCAGAAGGGCGTAGGTGTAAAACTGCTTGAGTCCTGTCACCAGCTCATCCTGCGAGGTCACCACATACTCCACAAACTTCCGTGTGAGAGAAAACCAGTCCGAGCCTCCTGACACCTCCAGCCCCTCGGGGATGGTGCGCTCGCCCAGACGCCACATGTGGTTGTCACACTCGTGAAACAGGCGGTCCAGACCCTGCTTCTTAATGAACCTGCGTGACAGCGGAGAGACGGATGCTGACTGATGTCTCCGTAAACACTGTCTCCGCTAGTTAAGACTGCATTATTTATAAGAGGCATGTCAAAAGATGTCCGGAAATCACAATGAATGACAAGAGAAGGCTCATTAAAAGGCCACAATTCTGGAGTAAAGACATAACTACTGTATAAACAAGTTTTTTTATTGCCATTTTGAAGCAAAGTTTGTTTTTATAGTTGACATTCAAGTCATTTTGTTAAAAGCAATACAAAAGTAATAAATGATAATTACAGTGCTGGTTTATAGATCTATATAGGAGCAATGATACTGTGCAGTATCTGAAAGTAGTACTAAGGGGGACTACATTACCTGACAAAAGTCTTGTCGCCTATCCAAGTTTTAGGAAAAACAAATAATACCTTGACTTCTAGTTGACCATTTGGCATCAGAAGTGGCTTATATGCAGTGGTGTAAAGTAACTAATTACAAATACTCAAATTACAGCAATTGTAATTTAGTAGTTTTATAAATGTGTACTTTTCCTTTTCCTTGAGCACATGTTTAGTGCAGTATCTGTACTTTTACTCCACTACTTTCCTTTAGCCTGCAGTCACTACTTTATTTTCTCTTGTCCATGGGGATTAGAAAAATCAGTCCTGAGATTTCTGTCCAATCAAATCGCACATACCGTAGAAGGTAAAGTGCATCATACTGAACTACCTCAAGACGTGTGCACTTTGTAATTGCAGCAAACTGTTTGGAAGTATTAAAAGTGTCCATGAAGATGTTCAAAATCTTTACATTCATTGACCCAGAGACTGTTCAGATGCAGGTCACTGATGAGAAGATGACGGATGTTTACTGTATGATGACTGAAATGGCCTTAAACACCCAGCAGGCACAGGACGTCAACATGACGTCAGATTGACGTTGAACCCTAACGTCATGGGGACTTTGCATTTTGTTTGGAAATGAAAATCGGGTTGACGTCAGAACTCAAGATCAGGCCAATGTCCAACCTAAAACCAACCAAATATCAACGTCTAATGATGTTACAGCTTGACATTGTGTGAACGTTACCCCTATTACATCTATCAGACGTTGGATTTTGGTTGCCATACCTGATGAATAAATGTCAGTATTTGACGTCATATATGACGTTGGTTTAAGATGTTGGCTTAACGTTGGATTTTTGGTCACTTTCTAACAACCTAAAATCAACCAAATATCAACATCATTGTTGGACATCAAAATAACGTTGTCCTTAGCTGCTGGCTTGACAATTAATTTTGGTCACCCGACATTACAACCTAAATCTAACCTAATATTAACGTCTCATGAAGTTGTGTGCCTGCTGGACAATAACTAAATGCACTAGAGAATGTTACGTTTACACACAGATGCACAAATTACATGTAAACATATCAGATTTTGACAGCGTAATACTCACTACTCTTGAGTACTTTTAAAAGGGCTACTTTTTACTCATACTTTGAGTAATATTTACAGCAGATACTTTTACTTTTCTTGCACTACATTTTTAGGCAAGTAATGCTACTTTTACTTGAGTATGATTTTTCAGTACTCTTTCCACCACTGCTTATATGATACGGTTCAGTGTTTCGTAGCTTGCTAGGCAACCATCAACCGTTTTGCCAAAGGATGACAAGTTGACAAAACATTGCTGTCACTCTGATACAAGTTTTATTAATGGAGAAAAGTACAAAGCACAGCAGTGTTTGTGTGTTCTATGTTTGTCTGAGACCATCTGTCTTACTGAAATGTGAATATTCCATACAAGCTGAAGCTGATCGGTCAATTCTTGTCACGTGACTTGGGGTGCACTCGTGGCCCGGGGTTCATTGGTGCAAGCACATCTGCAAACTCAAGAAATATGCTATATGCGAACGGCCCCTAAAAGGCCGCCGTCATTTGTGATCTCCATCAGCTGATCTTTTTGCAGTGCCATGCTGGATTCACCTGATTTGTTGACAAATGGGTTGCGAATCCATTCCTTGGCAGTTCGTGGGTTTTTCACTAGGCCACCCTTAGCAACGAAACTTTCCAAAGACGTCTGTTTCTTGCTCATTTTGCTGCTTGTGGGTTAAATTTGGGCACTCAATTGATTCACGGAGCGGTGGATGAGAACCACTAAGCTAGGGGATAAAATGAACCTAGGCAACATGATCATTCTTCTAATTGTCCACTGCTAAGAAATTTTTTTAAATATGATGCGACCCCCCCACAAAGCTCGCTGAGGCCCCCTTGTGGACCAGGACCCCCTGTAGGGAACTGCTGCTCTAGACCACAATAAAATATGATCATGTCTTGATTTTGAATGATTTCATTAGGACAGTAAGGTCTGACTCTGCTTAGACTAAAGTCTCATCACTGAACAGAAATAATGTCCAGTATAGAATATAAAGTCATGCTGCAGTAGAAACAGAATGAATATTGAGTCTGACTCCATCATGAGCTTGGAGGACTGCATCATACATCTCTAAATGACTCAAATCACTTATTAATAAAGTCATCTGAAATGCCAAAGAAAGCCTTCCTGCAGGACTCCCAGAGTTCATCAAGATCCTTTGGATTCATCTTCAATGTCTCCTCAATGCTCAACAATGTTCATGTCTGGTGACTGGGCTGGCCACTCCTGGAGCACCTTGACCTTCTCTGCTTTCAGGAGCTTTGATGTGGAGGCTGAAGTATGAGAAGGAGCGCTATCCTGCTGGAGAATTGTCCCTCTCCTATGGTTTGTAATGTAATGGGCAGCACAAATGTCTTGATACCTCAGGCTGTTGATGTTGCTATTCACTCTGCACATCTCTCGCACGCCCCCATACTGAATGTAATCCCAAACCATGATTTTTCCTTCACCAAACTTGATTGATTTCTATGAGAATCTTGGGTCCATGAGGGTTCCAGTAGGTCTTGTGCAGTATTTGTGATGATTGGGATGCAGATCAACAGATGATCCATTGGAAAAATAGACTTTCTGACCACTTTCCAAATGATCAACTAGAAGTCAAGTTATTATTATTTGCTCTTACAACTAGGATCCACAACAAGACTTTTGTCAGGAAGTGTATAGTGCTGTATACAATAAATGATATTGCAATGCTTGTTTACATAGTTATAAAGGAGCAATGATATTATACAGTTCCTAATCATAACAGAAAACAGGAACTTTTCATTTTCTGTCAGTCTTAGTACGCTAACGGTCTAATCCAATTCAATGATCTATGCTAAGCTAAGCTAAAAGTACTTCCGTCAGACCCAGAGATCTGCTGAAAGGATTCAAAAATGGTAAAACCTAACCGTTTACCTCTAGGGGAGCTAAAAATGAGCCTATTTCCAAACAAAATGGAGTATTCCTTTAAGAACTCAATCGAATGAGTTAATGAATCTAGTTTGCTTCATTCCCATCCAAGTATCATCCAGCAGTAGATGGTGTGGAAGATAGCTAGTAAGCCTACCTGGATCTGAATGTGAAATGAAAGTTTACCTTGCGTTCTCTCTGCCGTGAGACTTGAGGAAGTTCTTGTCACGGTTCTGGGAGAGAAAAGCCACCAGCTCATCGTTGGTCCTGTTTGAGAGCGATAGTGAGAGAGGAGAGAGGAGATAAAACCAGGGATTATGTCAGAAAGCCTGCGCTGACTGCAGGGTGGCGTGGGTGAAGTCTTCATCTGAGAGGAATTATCTGCTGCTGACAGGATTTGGTCTGTATCAGCGTCTACATGTGCATCAGGCCATGTACACTCATTTAGCTTATTTAGCTGGCTTTAAAAAAAGAAAACCGCCTCAACAGCTGGGGGGATTGTGAAATTGTAAGGCTCTGAAGTGTTGGAGAAATCCACCCCGAAACAGATCGCAGACAAAGAGGCAGATTTGCCAGCATCAACACGCTCTGAGACCTGACGTCTTCAGATGTAAACTCTGTGAAGATTTGTTCATGCGCATCTCATAAATCAACATCATTAATCATCTCAGGTATATAGTTTTTTTACTGCAATGAATTCTGGGATAGCATTCTCCAGGAGAATAGCATTGACTGCATCATCCTGGTTACCTTTAGAACTATTGGAAAAAAAAAAACTGGTAGTCCAGCTTTTCCCAAGCGAAGGTTCTTAAGAGTGCATAAAAGGTTAGTTACACATTACATAATTACAAATTTGTTGCATTAAAATGAACGATTGCCAAGTATACAGAGCTGTGTCAAAACAAAAAAAAGTGATTCTGCAGTTTTCAAAATGTTATTCTCTCTTAAATCGATTCTGAGCTTAGTGTTTAACAGCGGACGGCGCTCTACACTAGTTTTGAACAGAAAATTGTGCTCTAGGCTAGTTTTTTACGGCAGATGACGCTCTACGCTTGTTTTTAACAGCAGACGGCGCTCTAGGCTAGTTTTTTAACGGCAGATGACGCTCTAGGCTAGTTTTTAACGGCAGATGACGCTCTAGGCTAGTTTTTAACAGCAGATGGCGCTCTAGGCTAGTTTTTAACAGCAGATGGCGCTCTAGGCTAGTTTTTAACGGCAGATGACGCTCTAGGCTAGTTTTAAACAGTAGACAGCGCTCTAGGCTAGTTTTTAACGGCAGATGACGCTCTAGGCTAGTTTTAACAGTAGACGGCGCTCTAGGCTAGTTTTTAACAGCAGATGGCGCTCTAGGCTAGTTTTAAACAGTAGACGGCGCTCTAGGCTAGTTTTTAACGGCAGATGACGCTCTAGGCTAGTTTTTAACAGCAGATGGCGCTCTAGGCTAGTTTTAAACAGTAGACGGCGCTCTAGGCTAGTTTTTAACGGCAGATGACGCTCTAGGCTAGTTTTAAACAGTAGACGGCGCTCTAGGCTAGTTTTTAACAGCAGATGTCGCTCTAGGCTAGTTTTAAACAGCAGATGGCGCTCTAGGCTAGTTTTAAACAGTAGACGGCGCTCTAGGCTAGTTTTTAACAGCAGATGACGCTCTAGGCTAGTTTTAAACAGTAGACGGCGCTCTAGGCTAGTTTTTAACAGCAGATGACGCTCTAGGCTAGTTTTTAACAGCAGATGGCGCTCTAGGCTAGTTTTAAACAGTAGACGGCGCTCTAGGCTAGTTTTTAACAGCAGATGACGCTCTAGGCTAGTTTTAAACAGTAGACGGCGCTCTAGGCTAGTTTTTAACAGCAGATGACGCTCTAGGCTAGTTTTTAACGGCAGACGGCGCTCTAGGCTAGTTTTTAATGGCAGATGACGCTCTAGGCTAGTTTTAAACAGTAGACAGCGCTCTAGGCTAGTTTTTAACAGCAGATGGCGCTCTAGGCTAGTTTTTAACAGTAGACGGCGCTCTAGGCTAGTTTTTAACGGCAGATGACGCTCTAGGCTAGTTTTTAACAGCAGATGGCGCTCTAGGCTAGTTTTAAACAGTAGACGGCGCTCTAGGCTAGTTTTTAACGGCAGATGACGCTCTAGGCTAGTTTTAAACAGTAGACGGTGCTCTAGGCTAGTTTTTAACAGCAGATGGCGCTCTAGGCTAGTTTTAAACAGTAGACAGCGCTCTAGGCTAGTTTTTAACAGCAGATGGCGCTCTAGGCTAGTTTTAAACAGTAGACGGCGCTCTAGGCTAGTTTTTAACGGCAGATGACGCTCTAGGCTAGTTTTTAACGGCAGACGGCGCTCTAGGCTAGTTTTTAATGGCAGATGACGCTCTAGGCTAGTTTTAAACAGTAGACAGCGCTCTAGGCTAGTTTTTAACAGCAGATGGCGCTCTAGGCTAGTTTTAAACAGTAGACGGCGCTCTAGGCTAGTTTTTAACGGCAGACGGCGCTCTAGGCTAGTTTTTAATGGCAGATGACGCTCTAGGCTAGTTTTAAACAGTAGACAGCGCTCTAGGCTAGTTTTTAACAGCAGATGGCGCTCTAGGCTAGTTTTAAACAGTAGACGGCGCTCTAGGCTAGTTTTTAACGGCAGATGACGCTCTAGGCTAGTTTTTAACGGCAGACGGCGCTCTAGGCTAGTTTTTAATGGCAGATGACGCTCTAGGCTAGTTTTTAACAGCAGACGGTGCTCTAGGCTAGTTTTTAACAGCAGACGGCGCTCTAGGCTAGTTTTTAACAGCAGACGGCGCTCTACGCTAGTTTTTAACGGCAGACGGGGCTTTAGGCTATTTTTAACACCAGATGGCGCTCTAGGCTAGTTTTTAACGGCAGATGGTGCTCTAGGCTAGTTTTTAACAGCAGATGGCGCTCTACGCTAGTTTTTAACGGCAGATGACGCTCAAGGGTAGTTTTTAACAGAAGATGACGCTCTAGGCTAGTTTTTAACAGCAGATGGCGCTCTACGCTAGTTTTTAACGGCAGATGATGCTCTAGGCTAGTTTTTAACAGCAGATGCCGCTCTACGCTAGTTTTTAACGGCAGATGACGCTCAAGGGTAGTTTTTAACAGAAGATGACGCTCTAGGCTAGTTTTTAACAGCAGATGGCGCTCTACGCTAGTTTTTAACGGTAGATGACGCTCTACGCTTGTTTTTAACAGCAGACGGCACTCTAGGCTAGTTATTAACGGCAGATGATGCTCTAGGCTAGTTTTTAATGGCAGATGACGCTCTAGGCTAGTTTTTAACAGCAGACGGCGCTCTAGGCTAGTTTTAAACAGTAGACGGCGCTCTAGGCTAGTTTTTAACGGCAGATGACGCTCTAGGCTAGTTTTTAACGGCAGACGGCGCTCTAGGCTAGTTTTTGATGGCAGATGACGCTCTAGGCTAGTTTTTAACAGCAGACGGTGCTCTAGGCTAGTTTTTAACAGCAGACGGCGCTCTAGGCTAGTTTTTAACAGCAGACGGCGCTCTACGCTAGTTTTTAGTGGCAGACGGCGCTCTAGGCTAGTTTTTAACAGCAGATGGCGCTCTAGGCTAGTTTTTAACGGCAGATGATGCTCTAGGCTAGTTTTTAACAGCAGATGGCGCTCTACGCTAGTTTTTAACGGCAGATGACGCTCTAGGGTAGTTTTTAACAGAAGATGACGCTCTAGGCTAGTTTTGAACAGCAGATGGTGCTCTAGGCTAGTTTTTAACGGCAGATGACGATCTAGGCTAGTTTTTAACAGCAGATGGCGCTTTAGGCTAGTTTTTAACAGCAGATGGCGCTCTAGGCTAGTTTTTAACAGCAGATGGCGCTCTTGGCTAGTGTTTAACTGCAGATGGCGATCTAGGCTATTTTTTAACAGAAGACGACGCTCTAGGCTAGTTTTTAACAGAAGATGGCGCTCTAGGCTAGTTTTTAACAGCAGTCAGCGCTCTAGGCTAGATTTGAACAGCAGTTGGCGCTGTAGGCTAGTTATAAACATCAGACAACGCTTTAGGCTAGTGTTCAACGGCAGATGGTGATCTAGGCTAGTTTTGAACAGCAGTTGGCGCTCTAGGCTGAACAGCAGTTGGCACTGTAGGCTAGTTTTGAACACAGACAATGCTCTAGGCTAGTGTTTAACAGCAGATGCGATCTAGGCTAGTTTTGAACAGCAGACGGTGCTTTAGGCTAGTTTTTAACAGCAGTTGGTGCACTAGGCCAGTTATTAACAGCAGACATGCTCTAGGCTGGTTTATAACAGCAGACAGCGCTCAAGGCTAATTTATTAACAGCAGACAGCGATCTAGGCTAGTTTTTAAACAGTAGACGGTGCTCTGGGATAGTTTTTAAACAGCAGAATGAACAGCAAATTTTGAAAAGTAGACGGCGGTCTAGGCTAGTTTTTAAAAGCAGATGGCACTCTAGGGTAGTTTTATCAGCAGACGGTTGCACTGGGCTAGTTTTAACAGCAGACGGCGCTCTAGGCTACATTTAAAAGCAGACGGCGCTCTAGGCTAGTTTTTAACAGAAGACGGCGCTCTAGGCTAGTTTTTAACAGCAGATGGCGCTCTAGGCTACCTTTTAAAAGCAGATGGCGCTCTAGGCTAGTTTTTAACAGCAGACGGCGCTCTAGGCTAGCTTTTAAAAGCAGACGGCGCTCTAGGCTAGCTTTTAAAAGCAGACGGCGCTCTAGGCTAGTTTTTAACAGCAGACGGCGCTCTAGGCTACATTTTAAAAGCAGACGGCGCTCTAGGCTAGTTTTTAACAGAAGACGGCGCTCTAGGCTAGTTTTTAACAGCAGATGGCGCTCTAGGCTACCTTTTAAAAGCAGATGGCGCTCTAGGCTAGTTTTTAACAGCAGACGGCGCTCTAGGCTAGCTTTTAAAAGCAGACGGCGCTCTAGGCTAGTTTTTAACAGCAGACGGCGCTCTAGGCTATTTGTGAACAGCAGATGGCGCTCTAAATAATTAAATAAATGCAGTCACTTTGACAACCCTAATTATATGCTGACCTTGTAGGGAAGTCGGTGGCACTGAGGTTGATAAAGAAGTCCCACTTCCAGTCCAGCATGGACAGCAGATCATGCATGCTACGCAGGTAGGCCTTCAGCAGACTGGCTCCACCCCAGATGGTCACCATGCGCCATGGTGTGGCTCTCACATTGGGGTAGAGCTCCGCCATCTTCAACACCTCCCGGTGCATGTAGTTGGAGCGCTGCGAGGGACAACACAGCACTCTTTAGTCATAGTCATTGGTGTTTTTACTCCTGGCTCATATACAAAAGACAGAATAAGCTCACAGGTGAACTTGTAGATCCATCATAATGGATGACAGAGAGGAATGTACACAGGTGCGCTCTGACCAATGAGAGGACGCTTTTACTGACATGTGACTTGCATAAATACACATCAGTGTGCTTTGAAATATTGGCAAGGAAAGGCAACGTGAACTAAAGAAAATGAAAAATATCTATTATTCAGAGAGATTCACAATGAGGAGGGCTTGTCTCGTTTCTAGTCCAACCTTAAAATGTATAAATCAAGAAGCATTTTCTAGACAAGTAAACATTTTGTCTTGTTTTCAGAAATAAGTCAAAATTAAGTGAGTTTTTATTTTCCTGAAAACTATAATAAAAAATAGTTTTGTTCTCGCTTTGAAATATGTTTATTTTGCTTAACCCATTGGCAGATTATTTAGCTTGTTTCAAGGAAAAACTCAGCTAATTCCGACTTATTTCTGAAAGCGAGACAAGGGGCTCTATTTTAATGATCTAGGCACAAAGTCTAAAGCTCATTAATGGTGTGTCCGAATCTACTTTTGCTATTTTAAGGATATATAAATACGCTCTGTGCCCGGCGCATGGTCTAACAGGGCTGTGCCTATTCTATTAATGAGTCCTGTGTGTTTTGAGCATAACGTGCATTAAACCAATCAGAGTCTCGTCTCTCATTCCCTTTAGGAGTCAGTTGCGTCACGCCATGGAGCATTTGCTAGTTACATGGCGGACTTTGTAAGTGTAAAAACTGAAGGCTTCACTAGCGAGAAAACAGTTAAACAGAGCATCTGCAGCGCGAGGATAAACACGAGCCTCCTCCATTCAGCCTCTTTACCTTCTCTTTACTTTACTCTTTACTCCTTTACTTTGGTGGAAGCAGTGGGAACTCTCTCCGCTGAAGACATCCATTAGCCGACATGTTTAATTTCCTTTGTTAAGCGCAAAGATTTGTGTCAAAACCATTTCTAAATTCAGTTCTAATCTCCAGCAAAGGAATAAATGAACAATAATGATGAAGTGTGGTCGGAAACTGAGTTATATCCAAACACACGTCCTGTTCTTATGGCCCATATGGTGATGCAGACGTCTCCAAAACCCCACAGGAGGACAAATCTACACTTGTGTTTATTAAAACAAATATAAATATGGATATAATAAATAATTCTGCTGATAATAATAACATTATACAGATGCAGATTATCATGAATAAACTGAAAAAGCCCCCCGAGGTGAAGAAGGCATAGAGGCAGTGGTGTTTATATTGATGTAGAAAATAATAATTTCTGTATCATTTTAATCCTTTAATTGTTTTCATCCGTAAAGATATTTGTGTGTTGCTGTACATCCTGTGTGTATTAAGCAATGTGTAAGCGTTTAGACCTGCATAGGTGCATAACTAAAGCGCTCTGCGCTGGACTTTAGAGCAGCTTTTAGTTGGTCAATGGCGTGGTCTATTTTAGTTCCTCAAAATAGCAATGCTCCAACAACGAGTCTTAACACACCTCCTTTATAGACCAGCACACCCATCAGTCCACAAAGTGGCGCAAATGGATCATCATAACTCTTTTGTAACTTTTGAGCGAGATGCTAATGGTCTAATCCGATTCAATGATCTATGCTAAGCTAAGCTAAAAGCACATACAATGAAATAAAATTTATATTAATATGTTAAAACTTAAATTTTTCATCCGTTTTCAATTTAAAAGAGCATATCCTGGTGCATTATTCAGCTTACCTTGTCCACGTGGATGTAATAGAAGTGGTCCTTGTGATAGATGGCTTTCAGGAGACGCTTCAGCTGTCGAACTGCTCGTCCATGAACCACCAGCACAAAAACAACCCTGACTGGGTTCTCCACCTTGGAGAGGTCAGCGTCAGCAAAATCTACATGCTGGACGGCACTGGAGATCACTAGAGGAGGACAGAACACACTCTTCACTTCAGTTAAAGGAACGCTACACCTTTTGTTTTGGGAAATAGAGAGTTAAATAGTTGACTTTTACCATTTTTTATCCATTCAGCCGATATCTGGGAATGGCGGGAGCATTTTTAGCTTAGCTTAGCATAGATAATTGAATCTGATTAGACCATTAGCATCACCCTCCAAAAATTCTGAATTGAATTTCATCAAATAATGCAATAATTTTACACAGCGCTGTTATCAAGTTACCTTGCTGGGGACTATTTTCAGGTGCTCCATAATATATTTGCACTTCTTCAGCCATGGTATGGCAGCAAGTTCCTTGATTACTACGCCAAAATTACAGTATAGTTCCTAGGCATGTCGACCTCGAAAATAGCTACTTCTTTAATTTAACATCAGGCTTAGTACACAATGTAACTATAGAAGAGTCGAGCTTTAAATAGGATAATTAGCAAAGCTTTGTTTTTAATATTTTGTGCAAGATGCTAACGGTCTAATCGGATTCAATGATCTATGCTAAGCTAAGCTAAAGATGCTCCCGCCAGACCTGGAGATTAGCTGAATGGATTTAAAAATGGTCAACAGATTAACTCTATGGAGCTTTAAAATTAACCCATTTCCCCCCCAAAAAAACTAACAAATTGCAGCGTTACTTTTACTTTCACTTTTGCAGCGTTATTATGCATTTTTCAGCTCCTCTCGAGAGTTAAATAGTTGAGTTTTATCATTTTTTTATCCATTCAGACGATATCTGGGACTGGGGGGAGCACTTTTAGATTAGCTTAGCATAGATCATTGAATCTGATTAGACCATTAGCATCACCCTCCAAAAATTCAAAACAGAATTTCATCAAATAATGCAATAATTTTACACGGCGCTGTTACCTAGTTACTTTGCTAGGGACTATTTTCAGGTGCTCCATAATATATTTGCACTTCTGCAGCCATGGTATGGCAGCAAGTTCCTTGATTACTACACCAAAATTAGAGTACAGTTTCTACTCATGTCGACCTCGAAAATAGCTGCTTTAATTTAGCATCAGGCTTAGTACATAAAGTAACTACTGAAGAGTCGAGCTTTAAATAGGATATTTAGCAAAACATTTAAAAAAAATATTTTGTGTGAGATGCTAACGGTCTAATCCGATTCAATGATCTATGCTAAGCTAAGCTAAAAATGCTCCCGCCAGACATGGAGATTAGCTGTATGGATTTAAAAATGGTCAACAGATTAAAAATGAGTCCATTTCCCAAAAATAGTTTTGAAACATGATTGGCACTGGATATATGATGGATAAAAGGTTGTATTTACCATGCTGTGGGCAAAACTGAGGCAGAGATTGAGGCATGAGCTGTCCTGCTTGGTGTTGGCACACGATGTTGGCAATCTCCTGTCTGCACTGCCGTGAACCCGCACGGTGGAGAGCAGACAGGGCATCCTTGCCCGAGATCTCACATTTGGGCACAAAGTCACTGCTCGGGACCTGAGGGGCACCTTCAACGCTGCCAGGCTCTCCCGGTGCCACCAGATGGATTTTGGCTGTTTCTCCTGCACGAGTCTCGCTAAAGTTACGGCTGCTTGACGGATCGTAATGGGCAACTTTTTCGACCACCACTCCATCTTCAGGCCCACCAAAACTCTTGTCCTTCAAAGGGGGTTTGTTTCTCCGTCTGGACCCTCTCCTGATGATAGCGGTGACTGCAGGCTGGTCCTGGCGCAGCCTCCATTGACCGTGGTTTGCCCCAGAGTCAAAGATAGCAGGGTCCAGATTCTGCTCCGGCCCATTGTGGTCAGGCAACTTTGAGCGTCTGTGCTTCCGCTGAGAAGGAAACAAAACAAAATGTAAGATAGCTAATAGGGCTGCACAAAATATATAGGGTCACACTTTATTTTGAAGGTCCGTTTGTTGAATTGAAGTTACACTGCATCTACATGCCAACTAATCCTCATTAGATTATAAGTAGACTGTTAGGTTGGGGTTAGGGTAGGGCTGGGCGATTTTTTCGATTAATCGAATTTACGTTTTAAGACTATTTAATTTTTTATTAAATCGAGGTATCGCGATTTTTAAAATAAAAATATTAAAGCAGCTTTTCCACTTTCGTGACAAACCATTCTAAACTGTTAGACAACTGTGCTGAATTGTGCTGATAGATTCTGTGTGTTGACGTCGCGGCTCTGTTGATGAACTACAACAGCTTGCTCAGCGCAAGCGCGCTAGCCCACTCACTTTATCCACGACACCCACCCCCTCCCGGTCCTCTTTCATCCGCAAACCTGTAAGTTTCTATTTCACTTTCGGGTTGAGGGCGTTCGCCTAGAGCGCCAGTTCAGCTTGCTCTGGCCCTGATTACACTATATACATTACACAAAATAATAAAATAGGCTAAAAGTTTTATTCGTGGCTAGAGCTTAATTAATTTGATTGACATATAGACAATGAGACCTTTACTTCGCCTGACTGAGCGTGAGTTTATTGCATGGTGTGCTGTATTCGGTAGCACAGATCGCTCTGATCTGGGTGAGAACTTTACCAGCGACTTCATGCACTGCTGAAAACCTTTTTTTCCTGCTGCGCATCGAATCAACAACAACATATATCCATGGAACACGAACTTGCAGACTCTTTGAACAACGAGGAAATAATTGCACCTAATTCAAAGCCCAGACGTCTGGTTTTGTATTTTATACCTGCGCACCACCTAAAGGACGGTTACGGCGTGTTGTGAATGTCGGCTGTCACCGCAGAAAGTCAAATCTTTCTTTAATTTGGACTTTTGCTTGAAAGCTTTACGGAGTGGCACAGTAGCTGTCCAAGGTACTGTAGCTATGAATTAAATCAGAACTCATATATGCACCAATAAACAAGTAAAATGAATGAATACATAAAATAAATATGGATTCTTAAATGTCGGTATTGTTTTAACTCCAAAAAAAAATATCAATACGTTTTGACAAATGTTTTATAAAAATAAACTGAGCAATTTTCAACATTTCAGCTATAGGCTGTTATACGATTCAGTTAAATATAAGATAGACATTTAAATATAGATAGATATGTTACAGGTTTCTGTGGGGGGTTTTGTTGTTCACGGTGATCTTTAATATATACTGGGTGGTGTAGCTACGCACAAATATTTTCTAAAACGTCAAGCAGGAATTTGTCTATAGGAATGTAATAGGCTACACCTTGTTGACCAATTTATGCATGTATGGCCATTAAAAATACATGTTCCTTAACCAGATGCTTTTTCAAGTTACTTATAAAGAGATTGTTACTTCAGTCATGTTGCTGTAATGTTTTAAGTTGACTATAGTTAGAGTAAAAAAAAAAATAATGATAAAAAAAAAATTCGAAATCGAAATCGGTCAAACTTTATGAAAAAATCTAGATTTTTGTTTTTTGCTATATCGCCCAGCCCTAGGTTAGGGTTAGTGTAAGTTGACAAAGTTTCATATAGTGAGTAAAATGTCTGTTCAGTAGCAGTATCAGCAGATATTAAGCAAACAGTCTACTAATACTCAAATGGACCATCGAAATAAAGTGCTGCCATATATAGTTTCAGCATCAGTATTGCAAAAAACACATCTGCAATAGTCACATCGCAGGATCTGCAATGTCAAGTCATGAATAGTGTTACCAATTATAGATTTTAAATATCACGATAGCAAAAATCATCACCAAAACCATCACAATCGATCTAAAATTATGAATTCTTACCAAATACAGCTATTTGTTTCATCTGGTAAAAGTATACTCAATATTGAAATATACAGGCTTTGGACATTGAAACTGAAAGACTGGCCAATTTAGTGTTTAGCGTCAAGCGCGAGTGATTTACATGTTAAGTCAATGCAAAGATGCAAATAGACATTCTGCAGAGGACTGACGCAATTCGTGCGAATGAAAGCGGCGCAAGTTGAGCGTTTTGCGCGATCAATCGCTCAAGTTGGAAAATCTGAACTTCAGTGGACATTTGAGCCGCGTTAACCAATTAGAAAGCTTGCTCTTGTAGGGGCGTGATTATGACGTCATGTTGTTGGTGTCCTGGAGGAAAATCCTCTTGCAGACACCAGACCACAGTTTGGGCTCGGCTCAATCGAAAGCCTCCATCATCCAGGTACAGTTTCTGGTGGAGCTGATGAGCTCACAGAGCTGGGTGCACCTCTAAATGGATCTAGTGGACTCAGACACGGCTCCAAACAAATCGATGCTGTTTATCAGCCTTCCTAAAGCACAAAGCACAGCTACTCTCTCAATAAAATCCATGTTAGCCATTTAGTCACCGGGCAGACAGAAGCCCCGCCCATGACACGAATCCATGTCTACTGTGAAGTGAATTTGACACCTGAAGCAGATTTGATGCGTCTACTTACGCGCGAATATCGTGATTTATTTGCGAGTTCCACGTACTGGTGTGAACACAGCATTGGAGGCTTCATAGCTAAATGTGAGCAGCCTAGTGGACAATCTTCATTTCACCAGTAAGAGCAGAGTGTGAAGGTTTAATTAGCAGAGTATTAGCACAGTTTGGCTTAAAATATTGCGATGTGCACAACAATATGGGTGACATATCAGAGTTCAAATTGCTGGTGCACGTCTTGCTGACGCAACCGTGACCAAGACAGCAAGTCTTTGTGATTATCAAGAGCCGAGGTATCCAGAGTAATGTCAGCAAACCAACAAGAAGGACGAACCACATCCAACAGGAGTAACTGTGGATGTCGAGGATGTCCGGGTGCTAACACCGATTGTATCCACAAAACATCTGTCAACTCGCTGCAGAATTAAATGTGCACCTCAACTCTCCTGTTTCCACCAAATGTGTTCAGGCTGCTATAGCCAAACCTTTGGTCCCTTGTGTCAATGCCAGACATCGGTTTCAATGGTGCCAGCAGTGGAAATCTTGGGCTGTGGACAATGTGAAACATGTATTGTTCTCTGATGAGTCCACCTGTCTTTCCCACATTTGGGAGAGTTACGGTGTGGAGAAGCCCCAAAGAAGTGTACCATTCAGACTGTTGATGCCCAGAGTAAAGCATGGGGGGATCAGTGATGTTTTGGGTTGCATACCCTAGGCCAGATACTTGTACTAGACGGAGCATCACTGCCAAGGACTACTAAACCATTCTGAAGGACCATGTGACCCATTGGATCAAACACTGTATCCTGAAGGTGGTGCCATGTATCAGGATGATATTGCACCAGCAAGACTGGAGACAGAGTGGTTTGATGAACATGAAAGTGAAGCAGAGTCTCCCATAGCATGCACAGTACCCAGATCTAAATATTATTGAGCCACTTTGGGGAGTTTTGGAGGAGCGAAAACTTTTTTCCTCCACCAGAATCATGTAGTGACCTGAACACTATTCTGAAGGAGAACGGCTCAAAATCCTTCTGGCCAATGTGCAGGACTTGTGTCTGTCCTTCCCAAGACGAACTGATGCAGTATTGGTCTCAAAAGGAGGTCCTACACCATAGGTCTCAAACTCGATTCCTGAAGGGCCGCAGCTCTGCACAGTTTTGCGCCAACCCTAATCAAACACAGCTGATCCAACTAATCAAGGTGTTCAAGACTACTAGAGACTATTAAGCAGGTGTCAGTTGGAGGTGGTTGGAGCTAAACTATGCAGAGCTGTGGCCCTTCAGGATTTGAGTTTGAGACCACTGCCCTACACTACACTAATGAATTATTGTTATTGCAGCTCTAATAGCCAATCCCTGCACGTCGGCGCAAAAGAGAAAACAGGATCAAGCTTGGTTCTCCAGGACGAAGTCTGTTTTCATGCAGACGGATGATTCACTCTCCAAGAACAAACTTGCTGGTGTTTGAGTGAGCCCAGAGGCACAACATTGCTGGCTTTGTTTCTTGTTTGTTGTTTCCCTTGCTCCAGTTTGAGGATATTTTTAGCATAACTTAGTGGCGGGAAGCAGAGATTCATAGTGAGGATAGTGACTCACAGAAGGAGGTTTGCAAACATCTACAGGAGTTGGAAGAATCTCAGAAAACCTGCCAGGTCTAGGTCAGCATGGTTATATTGAAATAAAATGCAAAAGTGCTTTCCAAATATGTAGAGGTTTGCTTTTGACATTTTAGGCGCATTAAGATTTACGCTGTGGGAAACCATCAGCTGAAGTGCAAAGCTGTTGTGTGATGAGAGCCTGAGCTGAGAGCTGACATACATCAGTATTTTAAACAGTGCTACTTGGTGCATTACACACATTAACATATGCTATGGAGGTCTAGGGCTGCGCAATATGATAATATATCAAACCCTCCAGAGTTTGTAATTCCGCGATAGCTGAATTTAACGCTAAGTCAAGCTAATTTTGTGTGGTTCATTGGGACACTGGTCAAATTCCTGCCAAACCCAAGAGGGCTTAATATCAAGCAGTGTGTGCTTCTCCACAGTGTCGTCTGCATCTTTAAATTGTGCAAGCCCTTTCATTTTCAATGGATACTGATAGGCAAAAATCATTCTGAAAGTAATCCCAACAATACAGTACTGTTCCCCTGTATCTTTATCATTGTAGTTGTGGTGGGAACTATGCTATTCTTCAACACTGAACGATATTTTACAACTATATCTTTATAGTTATCTTTACAGTTATCGTGCTTGGTGTGAACAGGCCTTTATGCTAATAATTTATGCTTTATACTAATTTCGAGAGTATCACGTGCTTATGATTGAACACTGCTGGTACAGCATCAGCTCTGTATATTGCACCAATCAGACGAGTACTGACAAATTATAAATTACCAGAGTTTTCCATTTCAGTCATCTTAGGGTGCTTTCACATATGTGGTTCGGTTCATTTGGTCCGGACCAAAGGCAACAAATAATACATTGTAGCATTTTTCTGCCGTTTTGGGTCCCTTTCACACCACACTAATTGCTTTGGTCCGAACCAGTTGAAACGAACCAAAATGCAGTCATGTGACAAAATCTACATCACTCACTGGCCAGATGTTATTGAACGCATTTCCTAAACTGCTTTTCAATTGGTCAGAATTCACGTGGAACTACCGCAAATAAACAAACCGGCAGACACACAATGTCGCTGCGCTGGCTGACGCAGTATCCCTGCTCATAGTATACTATGTAGTTTGTATGCATCACTTTATACAAACGATACATTTCGACAATGAAGGGCGGCTGGGGCTGGAAAACAATGTTTTAATGCATTGCAATCGGCGAAAGCATTAGGAGAAGGCGTGAAATAATTTAGCTAAACTGCGACATGGTCATCTTCCGGAAATATCACCAATGATCCATCAGGTAATGTTTCTCCCTCTCTCTCTCTCTCTGTTTAAAAATTTAAGACCTCGTAAAAACGCGATTAAGGCTTTTTAATATCTTTTAAGGGCCTTAATTTTCTCATAATTGATTTATCAACTTTTAATACTTTTTAAGTCCCTGTGGACACCCTGTTGTCAGAGCTTGACAGGAACGTTATTAGTACACAATTCATGAACCAGTTTCTTCCTCCATTTCACAAGTGTACGTAAGTGCGGTTAAAGTAGTTGCCTCCTTGTTTTCTCTAGCTTGCAAATGATGTATTTAATTGTGTTTTGTTACTTGTTACCTCTCCACACGGCTTGTACTATCTGGTTAACTCTTTATATTCACATATCGCGTCTAAAGTCACGCTGAAAACGTGGCGCGTGCCGCTTTCTTTACTAATTTAAATTCGTTTGTGAGCTCACGATCCTCTGCTGTTTGTCGTTGCCATATACTCCAAATAGTTCAGCTTTTGTGTGGGTTAATACTGAAAGTATGCCATCGTTATTACTTATGGTTAAGAATAGAGCAATATGCTGGTGTTTAACTGCACTGCTTTAATGACCTCCTGCTTTGGGCTCACACATACACTCTGACTACTTCAACAGTGATGATAAGCCATGGTGAGCGTTTCTCTCTGTCTCGCGCTGAACGCAGTCGACCAATCGCAACAGACTGGGTCATTGAACCAATCAGCGCAGATTAGCATCACGCGTTTGGGAACAAATGAATCGCTAAACAAATCATATGGAAGTAGTTGGGATAATTAGGTAAAAATAAATGCAGATTATAAGACAATGAAAGTGTTTTTTGACCCTGCACCCATATCAGCCTGTTGTTGGAGACCCCCAAAACCAAAATATGACCTTTTTTATATATATGATTACTCTTCTGTTATATTTTCTATGTTATAAACATTTAACTACAGCAGTTTGCTTGGTCGTTGGCTCAGAGCAAAGAAGGTCTGAGATAGACACATATTTGAGCTTTTATCGCCCTGAGCTGCTCTCAGATGTAGCAGAAGAAAGACTTGACACTGTGCTGATGTTTAGTCAATGCTATGGCAACCGATGTACACATACCCAAAAGATTTCATCACAGCAGTATGACAGACAGTGTGGACAATGGCTCCTAAACACTGGTGTGTGTGTGTGTGTGCGCAGTGTGAAGCAAAGCAAAGAGAGCTGGAGAAAAGCCTTATCAGCACACCTGCCACACACACACACACACACACACATCTACATTGACCTGAGACATGTGGAAAGACGTCACGATAACCTCTTATTCTAAAATAATCATCATCAATGGATCCACAGGCTAACCGATTTGATCATTAACCAAGCTTTCATTTGACAATACATTGTAAAAACACACAAAACTGAACTATTGCAACTTGCGCAAAATGCAAACAAATGCCAGAGGTTATTACCAGGGGTGCACATTACTTTTTTGGTTCGATTCTCAAAAAGAACCTGGAGATGTTGCTCGGTCATCACACAGCCATTCTGTCATATTCATATATAAACAGAATTTTAGCAATTCTGACATTTTTGCAATTTTGAAATTATAGGTGGGCATAGATTAATTTTTTTAATCTAGATTAATCTAGATTAATCTCAAAATTAATCTAGATTAATCTAGATTAAAATGGCTCATTTGAATTCTTTCGAAGGCATTCAGAATATGTGTGCTACCCAAATAATAAGTCTTTGAGAACGGGTTTCTCAAGCCAGGTGTCGCAATAAACCAAGGGCTCATCTCCTGTTTCCAAAGTGCATCACAAACTGCTTGAGAAACTGTTCTACTATGATAATTGGTGATGAAAATAAATGATGTTCAATAAGATGTGCTTGTGTTTACTCACTGTTTATTCAGTTAAACGTGAATTTTGAACTGTTAGCCTACATAAGCTCTAAATAGCAATTTTTGATTACTTAATCCGAAATGGAATTAAGACATGTGGAGTATGCAGATATTAGTGGCATTATAGAAGTAAACACTGCGGTCTTTAGGACCTTTCGCCATGTTTTCTGACAAGATCCACACGCGGCTGTCAGTAAAGGACCGCGCACACACATACACAAACACACACACACATCGCGAAATGCGGAAGTTTTTTTCTTCTCATTTGGCGTGCGTTATTAAATTCCATAACACTCTCACCTGTCCTTACTCCTTATTTGCGTCTAGTACCCCAGTTTGTCACGGTGGCATGAATTAAATATTCGTGAGTTAGTGAAACTGCCGAACTGCAGTTAGAGTCAGGCATCCTGCTGATTTGATTCAGAAGGGCACTGTTTTGTCAGACGGTTCACCGGTCAGGTATACATCCGCGCTAATATATCAAGGTGAAAGTCATCATAGCTTGCATAAAAAAGACCCAGCTCCCACCCCACTTTGAGAATAGATTAACGGCGATATTTTTTTTATCGCGCGATATGAGTCTCGCGTTAACGCAGCACATCAAATGCCTCTGCTGTGTGTGCGTCCTGTCGCAAAATACTGTACTGCGCTTCACAGTCCCTTCACAGAACTTTGAGGCCCAAAATGACTGATTTTGCTGCAGCATTTCTTAAAATTTGCGGCAATATTTGCGGCCTTATTAAGTGTTGATTTGCTGTAAAAAATTAAACCACAGACAAAAGTCTTTATTACATATATTTTTTATTACTCCTAGACCCAGACACTGGGTTCTGTAATTTAAATTTAAAGGATACTGTATGTTTTTAAAAAAAATCTTGTGCTGCGCTTTATGCTGCGCCGTAGCATACGCGTGTGCTTGCCGCAGAAGTATAAATCAGAATTAAGGGTGACCAGATGTAGGCATGGGATGATAACCGTTTTCAAGGTATACCGCGGTTTGTAAAAGACAAGGTTTTAAAACTGCCAAAATCTTTTGCTATACCTTTCCTTAGGTATGTGTAAGATTTTTTATTTACTTTTTTTCTTTGTTTTTTTAGGACAGCAGTATCTCCAGTAGAAAAAATATACAAAGATGCAGTTTTAAACTGTGAAGAAATCTGTGTTTTTTAAACTCATGAAGACAGCAGAAGTCAATGATTCATTTTAATTATTCCGCCTGACATGTTTACTGCTCCAAATACTTTAAATGTTTCTCAAAATAAAATATATTGTGTTTAAAGAGGAAAAAAGTTTGTTTTTTCAGGGTGTCCGCGGGGTCTTAAAAAGTCTTAATGTCTTAAATTTCAAAAACTAAATTTAAGCCCTTAAAAAGTATTAAATTCAGAATATTCTGTTGGGGGTCTTAAATACTTTTAAACAGGTCCTAATTTTTACTAATTGTCCAAGTAAAGCTATAGCAAATCGGTACAACCAACAAATCAATCTAAAAAACATGTTTAACAAAACTAACATTTATTAACTATTTAGCTGTATGGTTTAATTGTCTTCCTTACATCCTTACAATAACATTTGTTTAAAAGTTCTCCATGTTTTTATGCATAAATTTGTAGTGCATAAATTTTGTTTATTATGGCTTTTAAAACTTATTCTAATAAATATATATATATGTATAGAACTAGAGTTTGCTTGTTTTGACACATTATTTAAAATATGTGGCTAAGAAATAACTGAATTTTAATTTAAACGAGGTAAGGTAAAAAAAAATCCACTGGTTATTACTGAAAATTATTAGCGTTTTGCTATGTGACAGTCTGAAATTTCATTCATAATGGTCTTAAAAGGGTGTTAAAAAGTCTTAAATTTGACGTGATGAATCCTGCAGGAACCCTGTTTTTACCCAGATATATTAAAACAATATTATTTAGAACAGTAATCACAATACCATCAAACCGTGATATTTTTATCCAAGGTTATCATACCGTCAGAATCATATACCGGCCCATGCTTAACCAGATGTCCCGTTTTTTTCCAGTGAAGTGCCTTATTTGCCAGCACAGTTCCTTATTTCACCGCTACCGCGAGAACGGTCCAGTCAAAGGTAGGCTAACCATAAAACAAAAAGTGAAACTCAAACATTATCCTTTATTAATGTGCATTAAGAGAAGCCAGGATAGGCGGAATCATGCAGAATGAACTCATAGTCATAACTAGTTTCGGCCGTGCCCCAGTGCAATCCTGCCCTCTCATAACCGAGACAGCATGCCACCAAATCAAAAGGCCTACACACAGAGTTATCAAAATGTCAATCGCTGCAGAGAATATTTCTCAAGAAAAGTCTAACTCAACCAGTTAGAAGGCAAACTTTTACCTATTCAAATTTCTCCTTTTATAAAAACTACAGTAATAATACAGTAATAGTGAAAAATTTGATAATATTAATTAGCATAATAATAATAGCAAAAATAAAAGCTTTTGTGAGGTGATAAAATAAATGGGGCCCTTGGGTTTGCTATAGCCCCAGGGCCCAATATGTTCTTAATCCGGCCCTGGCTGTAAAATGACTTGCCCAATTAACCGAACTCTAATTAACATAGTTAAGCTTTTAAAGGTCACTTTAAGCTGAATACTAGTATCCTGTAAAATAACTAGTAAAATATTAATGTCTTTTAGTAATGGGCGATATAAACGATATGCGATATAAACGATACAAAATTGGCCTACGATAGAGATTCTAATTCTAATGCACTATCGCGATAATGCATGTTTGATGACGCAATCTACCCGCGAAATTAAGAGCAACGAGCTGCAGCCGGCTGCAACGCATCATCTTGAATAAACATGGACAGGGCTCGACAGTGCGACCATTTCGCTCGCATTAGCGACAAAAAATAGATGTGTGCGAACTGGAAAATTTATTTAGTCGCACATGTGCAATTTTCTTTTTTAATAAACTCGATTGATAACTTAATTCACTCGGCCACGGTAAAATAACATGCTCTTCACACTAAGTTATGGTGTATTAAGTTGGAAATCTATTGTGACTGTAGCACATGCTGTCGCTCTCAACAACAGCACTAAGCAACGCATGGCACCGAATGGCGGCGTGTCGCACAACTTGCGAGCCTCATGCATGGCATATCAAGGCTTGTCTAGTAAATATCAGCGCTTCCCACTCAGATTGTACCTGGGCGGCCGATATATTATTGGGGCAGCCCGGTTCTGTGTTCGCGAGTTCTGCTGCATGCAGACCCACAGAGATGTGCTGGATACAGAACTGTTCTCCTGACATTGGTAGCAGCTTTGAGAAGAGCGCGAAGACTAAATAGACTGATCCAGCTCATTATTTGGGGTGACAATACATTCTCTTTTCCCCGGACATGTTCGAGAATCTGCTTTCGCTTTCGATATTAATTGTATTCATTTTTGCATTACTTTATAAGCAAACTTTGTCTGGTGCGTCTCAATCTCTCAGCAGCATCAACACTACAGCAGACAGAGAGAGAGAGAGAGAGGGAGGGAGAGAAAGAGCAGATCAAGACACCAGTTTTAATTTCATTAGGAGAACAAAATGTTTAAAATCAAATGTGTTACCTTAGGCTGCAGGTTAGAAATATGTTTTTATTTAAAGTATCTGCAATACACAATTTTATTTGACTAATTTAATACTGGAAGTAATTTCAGTACAGTGTAAGTTCCTTAACTAAACACCAGTTTTTTTGTTCTCTGCAACTTGGCATTTAGGAACCAAGGACTTAAAAGAAAAGTCTTTCTTTCTGAAAGGCACTACA
This sequence comes from Danio kyathit, assembly GCA_903798195.1. NCBI lineage: Eukaryota > Metazoa > Chordata > Actinopteri > Cypriniformes > Danionidae > Danio > Danio kyathit. Next base: position 76,553,792 of record LR812521.1, on the reverse strand, counting down.
TTTAGTTTATTTATCTGCAACATTGTGTTGTTTAATTACAGTTTTGCTTTTGCACAATAAATGTTCTCGAAATGACATGCAACGTTTCTTTATTTCTTAAAAAAAAATAGCAGTTTGGCTTTCCTAAGGGTCTCTGTAACCTGTTCTGAAATGGTTCTATTATAATTTATATATCGCAATATATATCGTTATCGCAAGAGGCTGCAATGTATATCGCAATATGGATTTTAGGCCATATCGCCCATCCCTAATGTCTATACTTCAAAAGACAATAAAGATATTAATTTCCCTCCATACAACAGATTGTGCCCTGCTTATTGATTTTTTGCTGTTGTTACTCCTGAGGACATAATAATGACCATCATACATATTTATACTACCAGGTTTTACAAAAGACATCTGCTAAAACGTAATTCAACATATACCAGTACTTTATATATTATTTATATTTAGAACAGGAATCATTTGACATTAATAAAATATATTTAGGATCAAAGTGCAGTCCTAATTAACTCAAAAAAAGGTCAATTTAAATCTTTATACATTCATTTAAACGGTTTACCTATTTATAAGCTTTCAATTGCTTAAAGTTTAAACACAATTAGGTATTCCATCATCGATTTTTATGAATAGCTTAATGTTAAAGTCCATGTGAACTGGAAGTCGCTAAGATTTTTATTTCAGTATGTTGATGTACTTCGGAAACGGAATATTGAGTAGGGGCGGGGCTTTCTTTTTGCACATCATTCCCTCATAGCAAACTAATAGTAAGAGGGGCGTGGTTAAGAATAATGAGGCTGAAGCATCATCAGAGGAGCCAATCCAAAAGCTGAAGCAAATGCTCAGACTTTGATTGAAGACTACCAAAGCAAACTTTTTTTTTAGTGGAGTAACTTGCACAGATTAATTATTCACCTTAACGATGTATGCAATTATCAAAATAAACATTGCAAATTTCGATTTCACAAAGACTTTTAAGTACTTAGTTGACATTTTTGTTCTGCTTTAAATTAAATGCGCAAAAGAACACTATTTTAAATACCCACAAAAAAAATAACAATAAATGCAGGTGTCATTAACACTTTTATTGATAGATTTAGTTGGAAAAATGACCAGATGTTGTCAATATTGGTTTGCTGAATAATTGCTGACCCTTAAAAAAACAGATATTGCTTTTCTGTTAAAAGCTATTAGTGTTGTCACGATACTGGAATTCAATACTAATCGATACTGAAATCTTAAAAACGTCCATTTCCCACTAACATTTGAGCGCATTCTTAAACATCGCTAATTTTGCCATTGTGTTTACGTGCTCGACAGAAACACAGATACAGGGACTGCAGCATTTTAAAGCTGTGAAGATCCGTCGATTCATTAGCAGTTCGCTCTTATGTCAGCTTATAAACAGACCAGCTGATCTTCACGACTTTAAAATGCTCCAGTGTCCCTGTATCTGTGTCTACACTCAGTCGGTGAACTGATGACCTTTACGGTCAATCACAGTCTTTTCTGTTGAGCACATGAACACAATCAGCGCTGTTTAAGAATGCGCTCAACAGCGCTCAAATGTTAGTGGGAAATGGACATTTTAAAAATATCAGCATCGATTGGTAATGAATTCCAGTATCGTGACAACACTACAGTAAAAGCTATTAGTTATTAGTTAATAATTAATTAGTAACTAATAAAGTTATGGTAACTAATAACCCTAACTTTTCTGATTTTGATTGTAATCCTATGATTTAATCTGAATTGGATTTCTACCTAATATAAGCATTTACACTACAGATTACAGTCTGTTCAGGCATTGTACACTACCTAGTGGGACACTTTTTAGTTTCTTAACATCCAAACAAATTCAGTTAAAGTGCAAGACAGAGCACGAGAAATGTACTTTTTGCTTATAAATCATTAAACAAAGAAATAAATCATTAAACAAGCTGTGTTAGAAAAAAATAGAACCATAATATTTAGTCTAGCTATTAGTTGGAAATCTCTCAGCTACACTGCTACAAGCTACTGAGGATAGTTCTCACATTGCAAAAAATAAATAAATAATAATCTACAGACTTTGTTTCAGTCTTACATTCTTTAGAGACAACCTTCTGATGTTGCAGGAAGAATCCATGCAACAACAAAAAAAGAAAGAAAAAAAAATGTCTAGTAGTAAAAAAAACAAAACTAACCACAAGCCTGAATGATGTGCCAATGTGGTGTTGGAAGTATGAAACTGGAGAGGGAGGAATAACAAGCAATTCCCAGCACTTCCTGCTGTGGGCACATTAGCCTGCATGCCTGGGTCTGTGCCACAAGTCTGCTGCCTACACAGAAAACACTGGATTGTGGGGGAAAAAAATGAGTGCAGGCCAGTGACCAACAGTCCTAGACTAGCTTCAGACCATACAGCAGCAGTAGGATTCATTATCACCAACCATCTGAATCAATTCAGGGACAACTCAGCTTCGTTCCAAAACATAGTACAGAGCCAGATCCATCTAAAAATAATCCATTTACAAAATAAAAATTCATACATCCACAAGACAATTTACATTTACAAAATCCTATTCATGAATTTAAAACGTAATTAAAAAATACACAAATCCAATTCAAATTTCCAAAACACAATTCGTAATAACACAAATCCAGTTCAGAATGTCAAAACACAACTCGTAAACACACAAATCCAATTCGTAATTTCAAAACACAATTCATAAACACACAAATGCAATTCGTAATTTCCAAACAGAATTAGTAAATACACAAATTCTATTCGTAATTTCAAAACACAATTCAAAAATACACAAATCCAATTCGTAATTTCAAAACACAATTCATAAACACACAAATCCAATTCGTAATTTCAAAACACAATTGGTGAATACACAAATCCAATTCGTAACTTCAAAACACAATTCGTAAATACACAAATCCAATTCGTAATTTCAAAACACAATTCGTGAATACACAAATCCAATTCGTAACTTCAAAACACAATTCATAAACACACAAATCCAATTCGTAATTTCAAAACACAATTCGTGAATACACAAATCCAATTCGTAAATTCAAAACCTCAATTGCTAAATACACAAATCAAATTCGTAAGTTCAAAACACAATTAGTAATTTCAAAACACAATTCATAAATGCACAAATCCAATTCATAACTTTCAAAACACAATTTGTAAATACACAAATGCAATTCTTAATTTCAAAACACAATTCGTAATTTAAAAACACCATTCATAAATACACAAATCCAATTCATAAATTCCAAAACAGAATTCATAAATACACAAATTTAATTTGTTATTTCCAAAATACAATTTGCAAATACACAAATCCAATTTGTAATTTCCATAACACAATTCATAAATACACAAATCCAATTCTTTACTTCCAAAAACACAATTCCTAAATACACAAATCCAATATGTAAATTCAAAACTACAATTCCTAAATACACAAATCCAATTCGTAATTTCCAAAACACAATTAAAAAACACAAATCCAATTCGGAATTTCAAAACACAATTCAAAAATACATTAATCCAATTCAAAATTTCCAAAACACAACTCGTAAATACACTAATCCAATTCATAATATTCTAAACACAAATCGTAAACACACAAATCCAATTCGTAATTTCAAAATACAATTCATAAATGCACAAATCCAATTCGTAAGTTCAAAACAGTATTTTCAAAACATCATTCATTAATACACAAATCCAATTTGTAATTTAAAAACAGAATTCGTAATTATACAAATCCAATTTGTAATTTCCAAAACACAATTCATAAATACACAAATCCAATTCGTAATTTCAAAACACAACTTGTAAATACACAAATTTGTACAGTCAAAACACAATTTTTAAATACGCAAATCCCATTTGTTAGTTCAAAGGACAGTTCGTAAATACACAAATTCAATTTGTATTTTCATAACAATCCGTAAATACACAAATCCTATTCGCCATTTCAAAACACAATTTGTAAAAACACAAATACAATTCGTAATTTCAAAACACTACTCGTCAACACACAAATCCAATTCGTAAACACACAAAGCCAATTTGTAATTTCAAATCAATTCGTAAATACACAAATCCAAGTCGTAATTTCAAAAGACAATTGACCATGGTTTTACCTTTAAACCGGTAATTGTAACACTAGACCAAGCTTGTCAATTATTAGAAACATCATAAATACAGTTTATTGACCTTATTCTTTCCCATACAACGCGTTATCAATTTCTTATGAACGCAAAACAAGCTATTCTGTAGAACGTTAGAAAAAAACAGCCACTGACTTCCATAGTAGGAACAAAAATTACTCTGGAAGTTTTTTTTACAGCATTCTTCGGTATATCTTCATTTGTGTTCAACAGAACAAGCAAAGGACAAGTAACTGATGACAGAAGTTACATTTTTGTGTGAACTATCCCTTTAAACAAAACCATCTCGCATCAGTCAGATGGCAGCAGCTGTTTGCCTTTTACCAGCATTTACTTCAACACAATGAACACGAATCGTTAATAGAGCCATTAACAAGCCTGAAGAGAAATCGTTCAATTCTTCATGATCCTCCTCCAGGCAGCACAGATCACACAGTAACATCACATGAGCTGCAGTTATTCTTTCTTCCAGTCTTAGAGACCAAAGGCTACAAAAATCAATGGCTTCTTTCATCACACTGAGCCTCGCTACAGAGAAAGAGAGGGGTCAAAGATGCCTGCAGATGAGCTTGTGGCTGGAAATAAAGAGTCCTTCTTGTCTGGGGATCAGTTTGGACACTTGGCAAACAAGTTAGTCGAGCGGTGCGTGAAAGTACTTTGTTAGTTTTCAGACGATGGGATGATACTCACAGTTTTAATGCGATATCTCACTGTTTTAGGAATGCCCACCCGGAGGGCAAAACAAGGCTTTTCTCTCCTAATTGCCATTCGTTTGTAGCAGCTTTGTGCACTGTACTAATGTAGTAAGACAGTGAGTGTGTTTACATGCACATTGTTAACTCCATTGTGTTTAAGCTGGACGAGTTAACCTGTTTTCCTGTAACGGCGTCATAAATGAGCCAGTTTAAGCATAAAGCATTGAACATCGTTAGTTTTGCTACTCTTCCTAATTTAACACCTTAAACGGCATGAGTTGCACACATTTATATATATACATAAATAAAAATAATATAATTATTGTGATAATAGAATATGTAATATGCATATCGCAGAGAAGTCCAATAAATTAAATTCATTTTACGTGCCAGGAATTTGTGTGCTGGACGCATTGGTCGTTTACCCAAATCTGACCAATCAATTTTACTATCGTCATCCCCACCTCAACCACCAGTAGGCGCTGTTAGGTGAACTTTAATAAATACTAATGATGCGAAAAAAATGGGGAAAATCCCAACAGCCAATAACAGTCAGAGATTTTCAGCCATTCGTGTTTTACAGTCTAAATGTTTGCACCCTTATAATGTTTACTTTAGTATAATCATGTTTTTTTTTTAATTGCGGATAAAAATAGCATTTCGCAAGTTAGTTCACTCACATTTACAAAATCCAATTTGTAAATTCAAAACACAATTCGTAAATAAGCAAATCCAAGTTGTAAGATCAAAACAAAATTGAAAATACACAAATCCAACTCGTAAATTCAAAACACAATTCGTAAATACACAAATCCAATTCGTAATTTCCAAAACACAATTCGTAATTTCAAGACACAATTCGTAAATTTAAAACAACTCAAAAATACACAAATCCAATTCGTAAGTTCAATTAATTTTACTATCGTCATCCCCACCTCCCCAGTAGGTGCTGTTAGTGAGTTTAATTTTGAAAATAAATACTAATGATGCGAAAAAACAGAGGAAAATGACAACAGTTAATAACAATCAAAGATTTTCATCCATTCGTGGTGTTTTAGTCTAAATGTTTGCACCTTGACATCGCTTTTAAGATTTAATTACCTCAGAAGCTTTTTTATAGCTGCTAATTTTAGTATGATTATATATTTTTAAAAATGCAGATGAAATAGCATTTCACAAGTTATTTCAGTCACATTTACAAAATCCAATTTGTCAATTTTAAAACACAATTCGAAAATACTCAAATCAAATTTGTACGTTCAAAACCCAATAGTAAATACACCACTTCAATTCGTAAATTCAAAAGAACTCAAAAATACACAAATCCAATTCATAAGTTCAAGTAATTTTACTATTGTCATCCTCTCCTCCCCAGTAGGTGCTGCTAGGTGAATTTAATTCTGAAAATAAATACTAATGATGCAAAAAAACCAGTTGAAAATGACAACAGCCAATAACAATCAGAGATTTTCAGCCATCTGTGGTGTTTTACAGTCTAAATGTTCATAATAATAATTCGTAAATGCGCAAATCAAATTCGTAAGTTTAAAGCACAATAGTAAATACACAAATCCAATTCATAAGTTCAAAACAATTAGTTAATACATAAAACCAATTCGCAATTTCCAAAACACAATTCGTGATTTCAAGACACAATTCGTAAATTCAAAACAACTCAAAAATACACAAATCCAATTTGCAAGTTCAATCAATTTTACTATCGTCATCCCCACCTCCCCAGTAGGCACTGTTAGGTGAATTGAATTCTGAAAATAAATACTAATGATGCGAAAAAAACTGTTAAAAATGACAACAGCCAATAACAAACAGAGATTTTCAGCCATCCGTGGTGTTTTACAGTCTAAATGTTCATAAGTTCAAAAAACAATTCGTAAATGTGCAAATCAAATTCGTAAGTTTAAAGCACAATAGTAAATACACAAATCCAATTCATAAGTTCAAAACAATTAGTTAATACATAAAACCAATTCGTAATTTCCAAAACACAATTCGTGATTTCAAGACACAATTCGTAAATTCAAAACAACTCAAAAATACACAAATCCAATTTGCAAGTTCAATCAATTTTACTATCGTCATCCCCACCTCCCCAGTAGGCGCTGTTAGGTGAATTTAATTCTGAAAATAAATACTAATCATGTGAAAAAACTGTTAAAAATTACAACAGCCAATAACAAACAGAGATTTTTAGCCATTCATGGTTTTTTACAGTCTATGTTTGCACCTTGACATCGTTTTTCTAGATTTAATTGCCTCAGAAAAATTTCTATACCAGTTTATTTTAGTATGACGGTGTTTTTTTTTTTTCTTTTTGCGGATAAAATAGATTTTCGCAAGTTAGTTATATTGTTATTACAACACTAAACAACATCTTGTATCATAGATTTTGCCCTAAACCAGCATTCTCCTGGCTTATTATAGTGCACGTGTTTGGATATGTGACAAAAAAGCCTCTTCACATATGATTTAAGTGCATCCAGACACTGAGTATTTTGTGTTAGGAGAGGATGAAATACATTGCAAACCTTCTTATTTGATCCAATAATAAAATAATGAGTGTGTACAAGTTTTCTGTGAATATGTTTTGTCATTTTGTGGAATAACCTTTCTGATTAAATTCTTCAGTAAAAAAAACAGTGGTAACTTGCAGTAAAAACTGAAGTTAAAATTCTAATTGAAAGCAAAATGTTTTTTTTTCCATGTTAAATATGGTAAAAAGGCAGCACATTGTATAAAGTACTGTATAAAACCTCCTTTGGAGTGCCAAAATGCAGAATTGGTGCAAAGGTCCATATTGTTATGATCAGCCATTGTTAATTTTCTTGTTTATTTTTATTTAGGTTTGAATCGCAATGAAAATTCTGAAACAAAAACCAAACCTGAAAATGCTTTGTAAAAATTTAAGTTTGTAGGACTTTTTAAATAAAACTCAATAACTTAAATTATATCAACTACAAAAAACCCAAAGCAATAAAACAACCACATTTTACTTACAGTAAAATTTTACTAACAGTGAATTTCACCAGCATTGCCATAACAGCACAATGCAAGCAGCAGGAACAAGTATACTTCATAGAAATGTCCTGCTGGCATTCTGTTTGAGCAGACTTTGCTTTTGTGTTGAGCAGGTGCAGGTCATGCACATATGTACATATACGTGTACATGAACAAAATATCCAAGAGGAGAAAATAAAGCTATTTTGCACCACTAGTCAATGGTGTGCTTTGTACAGAGCAGCAACAAACCGTCTTTGCACACAGCAAGCCATTGAAATGAATGGGTTTCATAGCGCAGCGCTTTCCATGTCCAGTGTGAAAGCCACTTCACATTGTGCATTGACTACGGCTAGGGGGAGAAATATTTTGATATTTTTCTCTTTCGACCAAAATGCAATTTTTGGCAGATAATTTTCAGCAGCCAAAAATTAGTGCATCCCTAATTTTATTATTTAGAAAACATGATGTTCACGAATCATAAACAAAGTACTCTTTCAAACCTCGTTCAAACTGTGTGTGCGCTTGAATATTCATATGGGAAAATCATCCTGTTACTGAACTGTTAAAGCAAGTGATAACTGGTCAGGATGTAACATGCAGTCAGGCATGTTTCTTAGCCACAATACCATTTAGGTATCAATATTGCACAATATGACTATAATAACAGACAAAAAAACTAGTCTGAACTTAGCATAAACTCTGATTTAAACTACAGCAAATTGCTCAAAAGACATTTTAGAGATAGAATTAAATAGTCGCCGAATAAACAGAAACGTTAGATTTGACAAGCTCCTAAATTAACACATGCTTTACTTTGAAAGGCTATGTATTGAAATCCTGTGGCAAGTTTTAGATTCTACAGCCTGCTTAATCAAGAGTACACCTTGGGCTGAAAGGCATGTCATTCTGTACAGCTGGGGGACTACATTTAATAGAGACTGGACAATGAGGAGAATGGCTTCTTTAGCAATCAAATATGCATCTTAATAAATCTGAGAATCCTGCAAAAGCATGGCGGTGATGTTTTCAGTAGGTGTCCAGCTCCTCCAGGAACACTACAGGATCAGGGCTGTGAAGGAGACACATGGTAGGTTTCATTCCCATGAGAGCCAATTAGGAGGACATGCTGCGGGAAAGCATTCGCGCAAACATGTGAAACATGGTGGAAACTTTGGGAAATTCTTTGGTCGGCAGCACTCCATTGATCAAACAATCCACCATCATCTCAAGCACAGCATCAGACCAAATCTTTAAACCATGTACAATGATTTCAACCCAAAAACAGGAAACATTTTATGTTTGTTTGCCTGTTTGTTTACACAACAATGCATTTTTGGGACTGAAAATGCATCCTTTTACAAATTGGTTTCAAAGAGGAAGTTTCGAAAACGGCATCATCATTGTTTCAGTGTAAACACCTAATACAGGAATCTCTAAAACAGTCAAATCATGCACGTGCGTAGTACGTGTTAAGTTTGCAGACATCTGCAGTACATATTGATTTTAAATGCAAGTGCAAAAATACAAACACAACAAGGGCAGACTACATGGTATCAGACCTGGGAGAATTTCCTCCCACTAAAGGCAGTTTTCCACTTCACGGTTTGGTACTGCTCATTTTTGGGGGCTATTCCGCTGAGTACCATAACTAGTACCATCTGCCCCATCTGCAGTTAAAAACTAGCCTAGAGTATTGTCTGCTGTTAGAGCGTCCCCTAGTGTTCAAAAATAACCTAGAACATCATCTGTTAAAAACTTGCCCGAGGGTCGTCTGCTGTTAAAACTAGCCTAGAGTATCGTCTGCTGTTAGAGCGTCGCCTCTAGAGCATCATCTGTTAAAAACTAGCCCAGAGCGTCATCTGCTGTTAAAACTAGCCTAGAGTATCGTCTGCTGTTAGAGCGCCACCTACTATTCAAAACTAGCCTAGATCATCCTCTATTAAAAACTAGCCTAGAGCACCGTCTGCAGTTAAAAACTAGCTTAGAGTAAAGTCTGCTGTTAGAGCGTCGCCTAGTGTTCAAAAATAACCTAGAGCATCATCTGTTAAAAACTAGCCTAGAGCGCTGTCTGCTGTTAAAAACTAGCATAGAGCATCATCTGTTAAAAACTAGCCTAGAGTATTGTCTGCTGTTAGAGCGTCCCCTAGTGTTCAAAAATAACCTAGAGCATCATCTGTTAAAAACTCGCCCCGAGGGCCGTCTGCTGTTAAAACTAGCCTAGAGTATTGTCTGCTGATAGAACGTCGCCTACTGTCCAAAACTAACCTAGAACATCATGTTAAAACCTAGCCTAGAGCATCATCTGTTAGAGCGTCGCCTACTGTTCAAAACTAACCTAGAGCATCCTCTGTTAAAAACCAGCCTAGTGCGCCATCTGCTGTTAAAAACTAGCATAGAGCATCATCTGTTAAAAACTAGCCTAGAGCGCCATCTTCTGTTAAAACTAGCCTAGAGTATCGTCTGCTGTTAGAGCATCGCCTCTAGAGCATCATCTGTTAAAAACTAGCCTAGAGCGCCATCTGCTGTTAAATCTAGCCTAGAGTATCGTCTGCTGTTAGAGCGTCGCCTCTAGAGCATCATCTGTTAAAAACTAGCCCAGAGCGCCATCTGCTGTTAAAACTAGCCTAGAGTATCGTCTGCTGATAGAGCGTCGCCTCTAGAGCATCATCTGTTAAAAACTAACCCAGAGCGCCATCTGCTGTTAAAACTAGCCTAGAGTATCGTCTGCTGTTAGAGCGCCACCTACTATTCAAAACTAGCCTAGAGCATCCTCTATTAAAAACTAGCCTAGAGCGCCATCTGCAGTTAAAAACTAGCTTAGAGTAAAGTCTGCTGTTAGAGCGTTGCCTAGTGTTCAAAAATAACCTAGAGCATCATCTGTTAAAAACTAGCCGAGAGCGCTGTCTGCTGTTAAAACTAGCCTAGAGTATTGTCTGCTGATAGAACGTCGCCTACTGTCCAAAACTAACCTAGAACATCATGTTAAAACCTAGCCTAGAGCGCCGTCTGCAGTTAAAAACTAGCCTAGAACATCATGTTAAAACCTAGCCTAGAGCATCATCTGTTAGAACGTCGCCTACTGTTCAAAACTAACCTAGAGCATCCTCTGTTAAAAACTAGCCTAGAGCGCTATATGCTGTTAAAACTAGCATAGAGCATCATCTGTTAAAAACTAGCCTAGAGCGCCATCTGCTGTTAGAGCGTCGCCTACTGTTCAAAACTAACCTAGAGCATCCTCTGTTAAAAACTAGCCTAGAGCGCCATCTGCTGTTAAAAACTAGCCTAGAGCATTATCTGTTAAAAACTAGCCTAAAGCGCCATCTGCTGTTAGAGTGTCGCCTACTGTTCAAAACTAGCCTAGAGCATCATGTTAAAAACTAGCCTAGAGCGTTGTCTGTTGTTAAGACTAGCCTAGAGTATCGTATGCTGATAGAGCATCGCCTTCTGTTCAAAACTAACCTAGAGCATCATCTGTTAAAAACTAGCCTAGAGCATCATTTGTTAGAGCGTCGCCCACTGTTCAAAACTAACCTAGAGCATCATCTGTTAAAAACTAGCCTAGAGCCCCGTCTGCTGTTTAAAACTAGCCTAGAGCATCATCTGTTAAAAACTAGCCTAGAGCATCGTCTACTGTTCAAAACTAGCCTAGAGCTCCATCTGCTGTTCAAAACTAGCCTAGAGCACCGTCTGTTGTTTAAAACTAGCCTAGAGCGCTGTCTGCTGTTAGAGCGTTGTCTACTGTTCAAAAGTAGCCTAGAGCATCATCTGTTAAAAACTAGCCTAGAGCGTCGTCTGCTGTTAAAAATTAGCCTAGAGCAACATCTGTTAAAAACTAGCCTAGATCATCGTCTACTGTTCAAAACTAGCCTAGAGCGCTGTCTGCGGTTCAAAACAAGCCTAGAGCTCCATCTGCTGTTCAAAACTAGCCTAGAGAGCCGTCTGCGGTTTAAACTAGCCTAGAGCGCCGTCTGCTGTTCAAAACTAGCCTAGAGCTCCATCTGCTGTTCAAAACTAGCCTAGAGCACCGTCTGTTGTTTAAAACTAGCCTAGAGCGCTGTCTGCTGTTCAAAACTAGCCTAGAGCACCATCTGCGGTTCAAAACTAGCCTAGAGCTCCATCTGCGGTTCAAAACTAGCCTAGAGTGCCATCTGTTGTTAGAGCGTCATTTACTGTTTAAAGTTAGCCTAGAGCACCATCTGTTAAAACTAGCCTAGAGCGCCATCTGTTTCTAGAGTGTCATCTGCTAGTAGAGCAGTCTACTGTTAAAAACTAGCCTAGAGGGCCATCTGCTGTTCAAAACTAGCCTAGTGTTTTGCCTGCTGTTAAAGCATCATCTACAGTTAAAAACTACCCTAGAGCACCATCTGTTAAAACTAGACTAGTGCGTCGTCTGCTGTTAAAAACTAGCCTAGAGTTTCGTCTGCTGTTAGAGCGTAGTCCAATGTTAAAAACTAGCCTAGAGCAACATCTTTAAAAAACTAGCCTAGAGTGCCATCTGCTGTTCAAAACTAGTCTTGAGTGCCATCTATTAAAAACTAGCATAGAGCGTCATCTGCTGTTCAAAACTAGTCTAGAGCACCACCTGCTGTTAGAACGCAATCTGCTAATAGAGCACTGTCCACTGTTAAAAACTAGCCTAGAGCGCTGTCTGCTGTTAAACACTAGCCTAGAGAGTATCTGCTGTTAAAAACTAGCCTAGAGCATCGTCTGCTGTTAAAATCTAGCCTACAGAATCATCTGCTGTTAGAGAACCATCTGCTGTTAGAGCACCATCTACTGTTAAATCCTAGAGCGCCATTTGCTGTTCAATAGTATGTTCAGCATCGATTCAAGAAAGAATATCGCTGCCTTTTGAAAATTTCAGAATAGATTTCTCAAGAAGATATTTGACCACAGCTCTCTCCTACACACATAGATCATTCAGGGAATCTATTGAATGCAGGATGACAGTGAAGCGCAGATGGAGCAGGAATCCAGACACGACAGCACATTCCTGATACTCGTCACAACTCGTAACTTTTCCCCAAATGTACACATGCATTACACTTGAGCCGTTGAACGGCAGACAGTTACTCATTTACTAATTAGTTAAACAGGGTTCTTTTGAGTTCACTTTTTTTTTTACTGGATCACTCCTCCGGGACTAACCGGACGTGGAGCGTTTTGATCTACAGCATGATGATTATCACTCCTGCTGGGATTTGAACCACCTCAGCTGTTTAAAGACTACACCACATTATTAACTAGTCACTTCTGAGCTGCAAACTGGTCACACATGCTTTCGTTAACCGACAGTGGACAGTTAACTGACACAAATAAAACAGCGGCGACATGACAAAATGAAAGCGATGATGTTTGTTTATGCAAAGTGATGTATATCCAAGTGGGTCTGGACGATTAATCGGAAAGAAACCGCAACCAAAATTCATAACTTATAAGCAGTGGTGTAATAAACATTCTCCAATTACTATAATTGAGTAGATTTTCTTAGGAATTGTACTTTACAAAGTAATTTTAAAAATGTGTACTTTTACTTTAGCTTGAGTACATTTTTAGCGCCGTATCGGAACTTTTACTGCACTATTTTTCATCAATCTGCAGTCACTAGTTTTTTTTTTTTACTTGTATACAGTAGAAGTCAGAATTATTACCCCCCCTTTGAATTTTTTTTTCTTTTTTTAATATTTCCCAAATGATGTTTAACAGAGCAATGAAATTTTCACAGCATGTCTGATAATATTTTTTTCTTCTGGAGAAAGTCTTATTTGTTTTATTTCCGCTAGAATAAAAGCAGTTTTAAATTATTTAAATACCATTTTAAGCTCAAAATTATTAGCCCTTTTAAGCTATATAGTTGTTCAATAGTCTACAGAACAAACCATCGTTATACAATAACTTGCCTAATTACCCTAACCTGCCAAGTTAACCTAATTAACCTAGTTAAGCCTTTAAATGTCACTTTAAGCTGTATAGAAGTGTCTTGAAAAGGATCTAGTAAAATATTATTTACTGTCATCATGGCAAAGATAAAATAAATCAGTTATTAGAGATGAGTTATTAAAACTATCATGTTTAGAAATGTGTTGAAAAAATCTTCTCTCTGTTAAACCGAAATTGGGGGGAAAAAAAATAAACAGAGGGGCTAATAATTCTGACTTCAGCTGTATATTTTCTTTTTCTAAGAAGAATAATCAGTCCTGTGATTCCCATCCAATCAAATTGCACATTAACAAAATTTGCATTATACAGAACATGTCCAAGAAAAAAAAAATCATTACACGCAATGACTAAGATTGTTTAGATGATAAAGATCTGTACTGTCCTGTACTTCACAAGGAAAGTCACCAAATGGCTTTAAAGGTGCAGTATGTAAGTTTGAAACCCAGGGGTTGAACTAGGTATTGCATTCCTGGATCAAAACAAATGCAAGCACAGGTTGCCACATTGAGGACCAACAGGAGCGAGTGACTATCGAGCCTAAAGGCAGATTTAAATTATGTTCTATATAAAAGAAACGGCACACGATAGAAGGAATATTCTCCATATTAAAAGGAGTTTGTGTTCTAACCAACTCCTCGAATTGATATTTTAGAAACAGCTTCTTTTTCTCACAGCTGAACAACAGAAAACTGACAATGATCAGCTCAGGTACACCTCATGTGTTTTTTTCAGTGTTAAATGCTGATAATCTGAGTCTGAATGGCATTTAAGTAACATTTATTGCCATATTACTGAAAGCAGCAGCAGATGGTTCACCTCAGATCTGGAAAATAAAATAAACCATTTGAACTTCAGAACTGTGACTCAGTGCAAACCAACACATATCAGTGATTCAGCATCTACATTTAATACTGTTAAATAATATGTATTGTGTATATTTATATTTGTTTATTTAATATGTATTAATTAGATTATAAATCTTGCCATTTCGCTGGAGTGAGTGAGTGCATATTCTGTGCTTCTAAATAGCTGTATTTAAATTTCTGCCGTGTTTCGTCTGGTGTAAACAGCCAAATTGCTCATCACTGCAAATCTCGTCATGTAGTGTGTTGTTAGGACACGGGGTTACAATGTAACCTGCTCACCTAATGTTCACATTAGTAATATTTATATTATTTGCTAATTAATAACCACCTCATGTGGCACTCTGAATTTGCGTCACAATTCGAAGTCTGCTACTGTCCACCGGAGGTCGCATTTCGGTCACAGACGCATGCTTTGAGAGCCTTCCTGACTGAATAAATGAAATACGCAGTTTTCCACCAAGGCAACTCGAGATGCTGAAACATAAGCGGCTAAACTGCCATTGCGCAGCTTAAAAGAACCAAAACAAAGACAGCCGTTCTGGCATGTGACACACATTTTCGAAGCAGAATATCTGACTTCAGCATTGTTTTTCAGATAAATAAGAATGTTCATTAGCATGTTTCTGAAATATCTGCAAACATATTATGGTAATTGTATGCTTTAGAAGAGTCAAAAACTTCCATACAGCACCTTTAAACAATCACTAAATTCCCTACAGAATGTTACGCATGCACAAATAGTAGAGGTGTGAACCTACACTGGTCTCACGGTTCGGTTCGGTTCGGTTACGATTATCATGCCATCGATTCGGTTCAATTCGATATCTCGGTGCATCACGGTGCATTGACGATGCTTTCCATACACAGTTTTATATTTTCTTCACAGCACAGCAATTCTTGCATTAAAATGTATAAATATATTTATATACTATTTGTAAAACAATTTTGTCCTTTAATACCAACAGTCAGAATAAAGGTAAAGTTGGTTTTATATTCACACATTCGTTCATTTAGAAGTCTCTATATTGTTTATCATGTTACTTTGAATATTCGATTGGAATTAGCATACAAGTAACAAACAACATTAACACTATCTAATTGACTGTGAACAATGTTGTACTTTGATAGTCATTGGCTGCTAATATGATTTCCCTATTTAGAATTTGCAAATAATACTTTTCTGAAATTATATTATTAAGGAGAATGTCTGAATATCCCAATATAAAACCAACTTTACCTCAATCTTCAGATATATAAACTGTACCTTTAAGCAACACGAGCATTTATAGCAAATAAACAAATATAAATATCCCGCCCACCTTGTCTACCAACTACCAAGTTATTTCTTACACCCCTTTGATTGGTCACGCGCTCAACAGAAAGGGCTGCGATTGGCTCTTACACGCTGGCGCTCTTCACAGCTGCACTCATGGGCCACAGTGAGAGAGAGAGAGAAATGGAGATTACTTTCATTCTCTTAATCGCCGTGAAATAGGGGCTTTTGCTGTAAGTGTCAGTGAAACAGTGTTCAGCAAACACACACGCAGTGAAATTGTGCACAGTTTCAGAGTTTTTACGTAGTTAGAGCGTTGTACTCGCGCTCGCCGCTCGCCTCCCTCGCCATAGTAAGCTACGGCGACATAGCGCATGTGAGATAAATGACGTCAGTATATAATAACCGGTTATGATTATTACTGAACCGATACCGAATTGTCCGCGTCTGCATTGCGGTGCACCGAAGAAACGATTAATTTTGACACCCCTAACAAATAGCATATACTGTACATGCATCAGCCTTTCACATCGCAATACTCAATAGTCAAGTACTCTTAAAAGTGCTACTTTTTACTAATACTTTGAGTAACATTTACGACAGATACATTTACTCTACTTGCACTACATTTTCGGTATGATTTTTCAGTACTCTTTAATCCACTGTTTATAGCCAGGGTAATTTTAGATATTCTGTTTTTTAAAATCCTATTATTACATGCCCTTTAAAAACTAATTACTGCATGTGGACAAACCAAGTGCTTGAGAGTCTCGCCGACACCACAGTAAGTGCATTGCATTGTTCATATGCGTGGCAATCTGACAAAAACAAACAAAAAAAAAAAGGATCATGAGTCTCTCGTACGTGAGGTAAATCATTGTCTTTGTTTCTTGCTGGTTTATTTTGTGCATGCATTTTCAATTCAGCAAATCAGTTCGTGCGAATGCAACAAATGTAATTAATATTCAGAGACCTGACAGATTATTAGTAGCTATAGTTATTTAAAATCTTATTACCGAGCTATAATGCGTCAAGCATTCTACCCAAGTTCATTGGAAGCATGTGGCCAGGGCTACATTTTTGAGAACTGAGAAATATGTACCCTGTACTACGTCGTCTTGCAATTTTTTGTTTTCACAAATCCTATAGAGGCGCCGTGCGCATTTTTGACAATCTCAAATACGTTACTGGGGCACTTTTCTAACATGTAGCATTTCTCATAAATCTACCAAAAGCTGCCGTGGAAATTTCTGTGAATATTAACATTTTTCTGGTCCCACATTTGATGATCAATGGTCATTAACTACGTTTTTCATTGAAACTTTTACGTTACAGCTGAAATGTGATCTTTGATTTGTGCTTTGATTTCAGTGTGAAGTATTGATCAAATGGACATAAATATGTTGTTTCCTTCAGAAATCATCATAATTACTACCACAAAGAATAGAAACGCATTCTTTCATTAGAAAGTAGTGTTGTCACGATACTGGAATTCGGAACCAATCGATACTGAAGTTTTAAAAACGTCCATTTCCCAATAACATCTGAGCGCTGTTGAGCACGTTCTTAAACAGCGCTGATTGGTCATTGTGTTCACGTGCTCAACAGAAATGACTCTGATTGGCCGTGAAGGTCATCAGTTCAATGAACAGACACTGGAGCATTTCAAAGCTGTAAAGATCAGTCAATTCATCAGCGGATCGCACGGATGTCAGCTTATAAACAAACCAGCTGATCTTTACTTAAGGTTTACAATGCAAATCCAATTTGATTGTTTGGTAAACAAAGCAAGTCTTTGTCTTATATAATGTCTACTAAAAGATTTTAAAAAAACTTACTTTACCAACTGTATTGCAAATAAATAATTAAACACTGACGTTTGACTCAATAATACTACTGAAATTAATAAAAAAAACTGAATAAATATAACTAAAGTAAATAAATAGACTCAGTGATGGGCTAAAAAAATCTGCACGCCATCACACAGTCTGTAGGGGTTATAGGAAGTTCCCTACCTAGTCATCATTTTTGAGCCCTGTATTGCTCACTAGGTTGTGATGTCTCAAAATGATGGCAACTTTCTTCAAATCATTAAAATGTTTCACACTAAAGAAACTTTCATATAAAGGGACAGTTCAGCCAAAAATGTCAATTCTGTCATCCTCCTCTTCTTCCAAACCTGTTTGAGTTTCCTTCTTCTGTTGAAAACAAAGTAAGATACTCTGAAAACTCAGCCATTGACTTCAATAGTATATTTTGTTCCTACTATGGATGTCAACATCTGCCTTTTCCCCCAACATTCTTCAGAATATCTTGTTTTGTGTTCAACAGAAGAAAGAATTTTCGTTTAAAACCACATGATGAGTGTGGGTAAACTGTAAGGAAACTATCCCTTTATGAGTGGCTTACTGAAAAGTCTAGTTAAAAACATCATTTAGTTTTTTTGTCAGCATTTTTCAGCATCAATGACTGTCTAGCATGCAAACTACAATGCTCAAATATGCTGTCTAGTTAGTTAGCACGCTTTTAATAGCACTACAGACAGGCCAAAAAGGTTTTGTGCACACTAGATTTTCAGACAGCGAACCACAAAAATCCTGCGCATGTAGGCAGCTTACCAGATTTTCATTATAGAAACCTTAAATGCAGTCTGTTTGTGTAGCCATTTAGGTTTTGAGAATGCCATACTCAAAAATGGCATCTAACATTAGCCCTCGGTAACAGACGCACAGCAAGTTGCCATCATTTCCAGACATCACAACCTAGTGAGCAATACAGCGCTCAAAAATGATGACTAGCACACTTAATTTAAGCCCTATAGATTGTGTGATCTATGATTTCTAGTCTATTTTTTACTTATGTTAATATGTATTTATTTCATATTAATTCCTGTAATGTTATTGAATCAAACGCCGATGTTTATATGATTTATTTGCAACACAGTTGGTAAAGTAAGTTTGGTTAATCTTTTAGTAGACATATTATATAAGACTAAGACTTGCTTTGTTTACCAAACGAGTGGATCAAATTGGATTTGCATCGTAAACCTTAAATAAATGTTCATTCATTCATTTTCTTTTCTGCTTAGTCCCTTTATTAATCAGGGGTCGCCACAGCGGAATGAACCGCCAACTTATCCAGCATGTGTTTTATGCAGCGGATGCCCTTCCAGCCACAACCCAGCGCTGGGAAACATTCTTGCATTTCACACCCACATGTACGCTACGGCCAATTTCGCTTATTAAATTCACCTATAGCGCATGTGTTTGGACTGTGGGGTAAATAAAAGTTCAAACGTTATTTTTTTTTTTTCATGTTTTAAGTTACTATACTCTTAAAATCATTACAAACTTATGCGCAAAAATAGCAAATAAATAAATAAATGTCCGGAGAGTCTATATGGCCCTGGTTATAGGTAGGAGATTCAATAGATTCTCACACAGAGAAACATTTGTAGGCAGCATGGTGTCATCCTGCCTAGATAGGACACTTGTTGCAAGATCTAGAGAGTGTAATGGCCAAAAAAGGCTACAGGTAAAAAGCTTAATAGATGATAGATGTCTCTAAAGACTATACTGATCAAATATTTTAAAGGGGGGCTATTATACCCCTTTTTACAAGAGGCAAAAAAGCCACTGATGTCACTTGAGTGTCTGTATGTGAAGTTTCAGCTCAAGATAAAGACAAATATTTGTATAACTTTGAAACTGCCCTTTTTAGGTTTTGATTCAATTTGTGCGGTTTTGGTGACTGCCGCTTTAAATTCAAATGAGTTTGTGCTCTTTTCACAAAAAAAGGCGGAGCTACTCATGCGCCTGTGTGTCAGCATAGTGACATATTTAAAAAACTGTGCATCCTAAAACTCCACATTTATTAACCTCTTAGTCGCTGACATTCTCTTCAGTGGGTGAGAACTAGGGCTGGGCGATTTTTTTTGATTAATTCGAATTTGCGTTTTAATTTTTTATAAAATCGAGGTATCGCGATTTTTTTTATAAAAATATTAAAGCAGCTTTTCCACTATCGCGCCAAACCGTTCTAAACTGTTAGACAACTGTGCTGAATTTTGCTGACAGATTCTGTGTGTTGACGTCGCAGCTCTGTTGATGAGCTACCACAGCTGGCTCAGCGCAAGCGCGCTAGCCCATTGTCGCAAGGTGCGCGCACAGTCAGCGGAGGCGCGCGATGCGGCGCCAGGCGAAAGTATAAATCCAGCTTTACACTTGAGTCGGTGTGGTGATAAATCGGGTCCCCCTTGCAATAGAGTCCGCTTAGGACCCAAATGGGCGGCAGAATAGTGAGCGAGAACCCCCTGGTCCTCACTTTCATCCGCGACACCCACCCCCTCCCGGTCCTCACTTTCATCCGCAAACCGGTAAGTTTCTATTTCACTTTTGGGTTGAGGTTGTTCGCCTAGAGCGCCAGTTCAGCTTGCTCGGGCTCTGATTACACTATATACATTACACAAAATAATAAAATAGGCTAAAAGTTTTATTCGTGGCTAGAGCTTAATTAATTTGATTGACATATAGGCAATGAGACCTTTACTTCGCCTGACTGTGCGTGAGTTTATTGCATGCTGCGCTGTATTCGGTAGCACAGATCGCTCTGATCTGGGTGAGAACTTTACCAGCGACTACATGCACTGCTGAAAGCCTTTTTTTCCTGCTGCGCATCAAATCAACAACAACATATATCCATGGAACACGAACTTGCAGACTCTTTGAACAACGAGGAAATAATTGCACCTAATTCAAAGCCCAGACGTCTGGTTTTGTATTTTATACCTGCGCACCACCTGAAGGACGGTTACGACGTGTTGTGAATGTCGGCTGTCACCGCAGAAAGTCAAACCTTTCTTTAATTTGGACTTTTGCTTGAAAGCTTTACGGAGTGGCACAGTAGCTGTCCAAGGTACTGTAGCTATGAAATAAATCATAACCCATATATGCACCAATAAACAAGTAAAATGAATGAATAAATAAAATAAATATGGATCCTTAAATGTCGGTATTGTTTTAACTCCAAAAAAATATCAATACGCTTTGACAAATGTTTTATAAAAATAAATTGAGCAATTTTCAGCATTTCAGCTATAGGCTGTTATACGATTCGGTTAAATATAAGATAGACATTTAAATATAGATAGATATGTAACAGGTTTCTGTGGGGTTTTTTGTTGTTCACGGTGATCTTTAATATATACTGGGTGGTGTAGCTACGCACAAATATTTTTTAAAACATCAAGCAGGAATTTGTCTACAGGAATGTAATAGGCTACACCTTGTTGACCAATTTATGTATGTATGGCCATTAAAAATACATGTTCCTTAACCAGATGTTTTTTCAAGTTACTTATAAAGAGATTGTTACTTCAGTCATGTTGTTGTAATGTTTTAAGTTGACTATAGTTACACAGTAAAAAAAAAAAAAATTGAAATCATGAATCGGTCAAACTTTATGAAAAAAATCTAGATTTTTTTTTTTTTTTTTTTGCCATATCGCCCAGCCCTAGTGAGAACTTTAAAGGCAGATGGCTGCTTCTCACTCAGGGCTTTCTATGCTAATAAGGCAAAGATCGTCACTAATGGGCGGGGCTTTCCCCCTGTGATGACATGTACAAAAGGGAGAATGTCAATCAAAGCATTTCTGCAGACTGTTTTTATCAAGTGCAATTATAAAAAATTGTATTAATACATTTTTACCATTATAGGCTGGCTATATTCACACACTGCTGCCACACAACTGTGTTTAAACCCGTATAAAAGCATAATAGCTCCCCTTTAAGTGTGCAGTTAAAATGGACAGAATGCTCAATAAATTCTCACACATTGAGACCCTGTATATAAGAAAAAGCTGTCTATATAGATAAATAGACATAGCATTAATGCAAGACTAGGCTTTGAGACCATGATAACCAAAAAAATGTTGCCTACGTAGGCAGCTCACTAAGTTTTGATTCCCAGTCATAGAGTTGCTATGGCTGAAGCAAGTCCAGTCATTTAAAACCCGACGCCGGTCAAAACAAACAGCTTTAAATGGTCGCCAGCACAACAATTGAACACAACAGCACAAATACGCCTCATTTAAGCATAGCTTTGTTTCACAGTACAATAAAAGTGTCAGTTTACAGTACACTCGACGTCGTTATTACAGCAGTAATAGTCCAACTAATGAGACTGACTGACTGACGGCTGTAGATTAGCTTAGCATGCTATTCTAAACCCTCAGATCAAACGGCGAAACAGATTCACCCGCATAAAACATCACCCACCTCGGCCTCTCCCTCCTCCAGACTCCGTAGGCTCCATACCACCAGCCCCTGGACCAGCAAGATCGTTAAACCGGCCGCGATTACGAGTTTATACCGTCTGAGGAGCTTCTGTACACGGGTGCTCGCGACCATCTTTCCCCCGTGAATCATTCGCATATAGCAACGAGTCAGGCTAGCCGCGAGTGACACTTGCTGGGAGTCGACTCCTCAGTTCGGACTGTCAACCGAACAACGTTCGTTGAGATAGCTTTGCGGTGTGGAGTCGTTCACACCAAATGATTCTGAATCAACTGAATCACGGAGAGCTCTTCGGAAAGAAACTGAACGCTTGCGTGAAACTATTGTAATATTAACAGAAGGACATGATTGACAAATTCACGACGATTGTGATTATTGTTGTTGTTATAGTAAGTTTTTTTTATAAAATTTACGGATTCAATTGAATATATATCTGAAACCATCACATGATGCTTGTTTCAGCAGAAAACAGTCTAAAACTGTCATCTAAAATTAAAATAAACGTCAAAAAATGCCATGTTTTTCTTATTTTGCTCAAGTGCCCTTTGAATAAATGTCATCAGTAATTTGCAGAGCAAAACAATAGTTTCTGTTGTCACACATCTATATTCATATTGATTTTAGGACGACACAATACCAATGTTTTATCTTCAGAAGAGTTCAGAAATCAATATTTGCTAGAATAATCCAAATGATTCAACCCCAACAAATGACAACATCTATTATTGATTTATTACCAACTATCATCTATTACTAATTGTCACTTTCTGATAAATAATAACATCTTTATCAAATAATAACAAACCAGTTTTATTTGAAATGTAAAACTGATCAGAGCCTTAAAGGATAAAACAAATATTAATATATGTATATAATAGTATTACACCTACAGTAGTAAACCCAGACAAATTCAAGAATTATTATTATTATTTGTAGTAATAGGTATATTTTGTGTGTGTGTGTGTGTGTGTGTGTGTGTGTGTGTGTGTGTGTGTGTGTGTGTGTGTGTGTGTGTGTGTGTGTGTGTGTGTGTGTGTGTGTGCACAGTTGAAGTCAGAATTATTCGCCCCCTTTTTTTCTTTTTTAAATATTTCCCAAATGATGTTTAACAGAGCAAGGAAATTTTCACAGTATGTCTGATAATATTTTTTCTTCTGGAGAAAGTCTTATTTGTTTTATTTCGGCTAGAATAAAAGCAGTTTTAATTTTTTTAAAACCCATTTTAAGGTCAAAGTTATTAGCCCCTTTAAGCTAGATTTTTTTTCAATAGTCTACAGAACAAACCAATTTTCTAGTAAAATGTTATTAATATTTTATATATAATATATATTAATTCAGGGGGGCTAACAACTCTGACTTCTTCTGACAGTTGAATTCAGATGTATTAGCCCCCCCTGTTTATTTTTCCCCCCAATTTCTGTTTAACGGAGAGAAGATTTCTTCAACACATTTCTAAACATAATAGTTTTAATAACTCATCTCTAATAAC
Organism: Danio kyathit; assembly: GCA_903798195.1. Classification (NCBI taxonomy): domain Eukaryota; kingdom Metazoa; phylum Chordata; class Actinopteri; order Cypriniformes; family Danionidae; genus Danio; species Danio kyathit. Next base: position 76,530,040 of record LR812521.1, on the reverse strand, counting down.
TGATTTCTTTTATCTTTGCCATGATGACAGTAAATAATATTTTATTAGATATTTTTCAAGACACTTCTATACAGCTTAAAGTGACATTTAAAGGCTTAACTAGGTTAATTAGGTTAACTAGGCAGGTTAGGGTAATTAGGCAAGTTATTGTATAACGATGGTTTGTTCTGTAGACTATTGAAAATATATATAGCTTAAAGGGGCTAATAATATTGACCTTAAAATGGTTTTAAAAATTTAAAACTGCTTTTATTCTAGCTGAAATAAAACAAATAAGACTTTCTCCAGAAGAAAAAATATTATCAGACATACTGTGGAAATTTCCGTGCTCTGTTAAACATTATTTCGTAAATATTTAAAAAAGAAAAAAATTTCAAAGGGGGCGAATAATTCTGACTTCAACTGTATATATATAATTTTTATTGTGCATTGAACAACTCATTTGCAAAGTACATAATTTATGAATAAAATCTGTTTTTGCACATGAATTCTTTATATATAGCATTAAAAAATCAACGAATGTCTGAATAATAATAATGCTCTGCAGTATATCGCATTCCCCCACTGGGCGGCACTATTTATATTTGAAAGTCCTGTTCATCTCCAAGACAACCGGGAAATGTTTGAGGAATGTTTCTTTCTCTTTTTTGGAAATACACAATCTGATAAATACAGCAAAATGACACTAAACTTTACAAATTATGTATTAAACGAGAAAGACTCAACACAAAGGTGTCATATGAGATCTAGAAAAAGAATATATAACTTATACGCGTGTGTGTGTATGTGTGTGTGTGTGTGTGTGTGTGTGTGTGTGTGTGTGTGTGTGTGTGTGTACATATAAAGATAAATAAATAAAATGTTTGAGAAATGTTTCAGCTTGTGTTTTTAAGCGATACGATAAAACAAACATGTTCTATAGAACTAATTTTATTTATATTATTATTATTATTATTATTTATATATAGGAACCAAACACATCCAATAGTTTTCACATTCTCTTACATTTAAATTTACTTTTATCCAAATAAGCGACTTTTTCAGGCGAGAAAAACAAAGAAGCACTTCAAATCATCAGAGTAGCAGTAAATAAATGCTATGTTAACTCTAGGTTACTTTAAGTCTATAAATCTTTTAGCTCTGACGCCGAAATGAACGAATCCTACTAAGATGAGGGCAGACCTCATGAATATTAATTAGCTCACGCAACCGTCGCTTAGCAACCGTTCACTCACGACGCTTATTGTTATTTATAAGCCAAAACTCCTTGCCATAGTAGGATTTCCCCAGTCTATTCACGGATGCCAACAAAGTGTCCGGTGTTTCGTGAGGGTTGACCAAATAGGAAGTGAGTCGTGACAGACGTTCAGCAGTCTGGGACTCTCATCAGTTGAGAAATGAAGCTACACGACTTCTCTGAGGACTTTTCCTGAGGCATTTTGAGGAGAGAAAACGGAGAAAAGTGTGTGTTTTTTGGGGAGATGTCCAGCACTGTGGCACCGACCGTCCCCTCTATGAGCTTCCCGGAGGACCAGCGCACTATCGTGGTGGGAGCCTGTGAGTAAAACAATATCAGATGTTTATGGGAATAAATACCGCGTTTAAAGGGACAGTTCACTCACAATATAATTAACCGTTTGACGATTTCAATATTTAAAAAAATAAACGCTACCGATTATAAATCATCACATATTTACATCAGGAGAAAACAAGGTCTAAAACTGTAAAATTAAAACTGTCGTCTAAAAAACAATGCTACGAACAATTTCAATATAATTTTAAAAAATTGAACGCTACCGATTATAAATCATCACATATGTGTATCAGCAGAAAACAAGGTCTAAAACTGTGATCTAAAATTAAAACTGTCGTTTAAAAAATGTCTAAAAAATGAAACTACACGACTCTTCTGAGGAATTTGGGAGCTCTGGAGAAAAGTGTGTATTTTTTAAACTGTAGAAATCAGATGTTTATGAAAATAAATACCATATTTAAAGGGACCGTTCACACACAATATAATTAACCGTTTAACGAATTCAATTTTTAAAAAAAATAAACATTACTGATTATAAATCATTACATATTTGTATCAGCAGAAAACAAGGTCTGAACTGTTGTCTAAAATTAAAACTGTCGTCTCAAAAAAACGTCAAAAAAATGACGCTAGGAACGATTTCAGTATCATTTAAAAAAAATTGAACGCTACCGATTATAAATCATCACATATTTACATCAGGAGAAAACAAGGTCTAAAACTGTAAAATTAAAACTGTCGTCTAAAAAATGACGCTACGAACAATTTCAATATAATTTTAAAAAATTGAACGCTACCGATTATAAATCATCACATATGTGTATCAGCAGAAAACAAGGTCTAAAACTGTGACCTAAAATTAAACTGTCGTTTAAAAAATGTCTAAAAAATGAAGCTACACGACTCTTCTGAGGACTTTGGTCGCTCTGGAGAAAAGTGTGTATTTTTTGAACTGTGGAAATCAGATGTTTATGAAAATAAATACCGTATTTAAAGGGACCATTCACACACAATATAATTAACCGTTTAACGAATTCAATATTTAAAAAAAATAAACATTACTGATTATAAATCATCGCATATTTATATCAGCAGAAAACAAGGTCTAAAACTGTGATCTAAAATTAAAACTGTCGTCAAAAAAAATGTCTAAAGAATAAAGCTACACAACTCTTCTGAGGTGCTGTTGCCTCACAGCAAGAACGTCGCTGGGTCGTAGGTTCGAACCTCGGCTGGGCTGGGTCAGTTGGCGTTTCTGTGTGGAGTTTGCATGTTCTCCCTGGGTTTGCGTGGGTTTCCTCCGGGTGCTCCGGTTTCCCCCACAGTCCAAAGACATGCAGTACAGGTGAATTGGGTAAGCTAAATTGTCCATAGTGTATGAGTGTGAATGTGTGTGTGGAAGTTCCCAGAGATGGGTTGCGGCTGGAAGGGCATCCGCTGCGTAAAATCGTGCTGGATAAGTTGGCGGTTCATTCCGCTGTGGCGACCCCGCAAGGGACAAAGCCGACAAGAAAATGAATGAATGAACTCTTCTGAGGACTTGCTCTGGAGAAAAATATGCTCTTTTGAAACTGTGGAAATTGGATGTTTATGGAAATCTGATGTTTATGAAAATAAATTCCTTATTTATTATAATTAACGGTTTAACGAATTCAATATTTAAGAAAAAATAAACATTACTGATTATAAATCATCACATATTTGTATCAGCAGAAAACAAGGTCTAAACTGTTGTCTAAAATTAAAACTGTCGTTTAAAAAAAATGTCAAAAAATATGACGCTAGGAACGATTTCAGTATCATTAAAAAAAAATTGAACGCTACCGATTATAAATCATCACATATTTACATCAGGAGAAAACAAGGTCTAAAACTGTAAAATTAAAATTGTCGTCTAAAAAACGACGTTACGAACAATTTCAATATAATTAAAAAAAAAATTGAACGCTACCGATTAGAAATCATCACGTATGTGTATCAGCAGAAAACAAGATCTAAAATTGTACAATTAAAATTGTCGTCTAAAAAAACGACGCTACGAACAATTTCAATATAATTTAAAAAAATTGAACGCTACCGATTATAAATCATCACATATGTGTATCAGCAGAAAACAAGGTCTAAAACTGTGATCTAAAATTAAAACTGTCGTTTAAAAAATGTCTAAAAAATGAAGCTACACAACTCTTCTGAGGACTTTGGTCGCTCTGGAGAAAAGTGTGTATTTTTGGAACTGTGGAAATCAGATGTTTATGAAAATAAATACCGTATTTAAAGGGACCGTTCACACACAATATAATTAACCGTTTAACGAATTCAATATTTAAAAAAAATAAACATTACTGATTATAAATCATCACATATTTGTATCAGCAGAAAACAAAGTCTAAACTGTTGTCTAAAATAAAAACTGTCATCTAAAAAAACGTCTGAAAAACGACGATACGAACGATTTCAATATCATTTAAAAAAATTGAACGCTATCGATTATAAATCATCACATATTTACATCATGAGAAAACAAGATCTAAAACTGTAAAATTAAAACTGCCATCTAAAAAATGACGCTACAAACAATTTCAATATAATTTAAAAAAATTGAACGCTACTGATTATAAATCATCACATATGTGTATCAGCAGAAAACAAAGTCTAAAACTGTCAAATTAATCTGTCGTCTAAAAAATGACACTACACGACTCTTCTGAGGACTTTGGTCGCTCTAGAGAAAAGTGTGTATTTTTGAAATGAAATCAGATGTTTATGAAAACTAATACCGTAATTAAAGGGACAGTTCACTTACAATATAGTTAACCATTCACTCACCAAGTTTTTGAACTATTTCAATGTAAAAAAAAAACATTAGTGATTATAAATCATCACATATTTGTATCAGCAGAAAACAAAGTCTAAAACTGTACAATTAAAAATGTCGTCTAAAAAACGTCTAAAAGAGCGTTTTTGGAAATAAATACCATATTTAAAGGAACAGTTCACCCACAATATAGTTAACCGTTTAACGAATTCAATGTTTTTAAAAATAAACATTACCGATTATTTAAAAAAATCCACTGTTCCTTCAATTTAATTTATACCATTTACTTACACTCGAGTGGTTGTGTAAAACTTCTGTTGAACACAAAAACAAGGTTTGTTGAAAAAAAAGCAGTTATTATACATCTAAAATAAATACTAATATTGTTTTTTACAGCAGTATATCTTCCTTTGTGTTCAACTGAAGAAAGACACTCGCACAGGTTTGGAACAAGTGTGGGTAAATGATGACTGAATATTCATTTGTGGGTGAACTGTCCCTTTAAAAATGTCTTAAAATAAGATGGTGATGTCACAATATTAATTTTTGTCGTTAATACGATATTAATACGTCATTAGGCAACGCAGTGGCGCAGTAGGTAGTGCTGTCGCCTCACAGGAAGAAGGTTGCTGGTTCGAGCCTCGGCTGGGTCAGTTGGCGTTTCTGTGTGGAGTTTGCATGTTCTCCCTGCGTTCGCGTGGGTTTCCTCCGGGTGCTCCGGTTTCCCCCACAGTCCAAAGACATGCGGTACAGGTGAATTGGGTAGGCTAAATTGTCCCTAGTGTATGAGTGTGAATGAGTGTGTATGGATGTTTCCCAGAGATGGGTTGCAGCTGGAAGGGCATCCGCTGCATAAAACGTGTGCTGGATAAATTGGCGGTTCATTCCGTTGTGGCGACCCCGGATTAATAAAGGGACTAAGCCGAAAAAGAAAATGAATGAATGAATGAATAATACGTCAATAAAATTGTATTTAGGCTACATTACTTTTCTAATTATTTTGTCTGACTTTAGACAATTTAATTATTTATTTAATTATTTATTAATTACGTGACTAAAAACTGCTTAAAATCCCTGTAAATCTCAGTGCATAGGCAATAGAAATTAAACACTAAATTATTTTAATTAGTTAAAAATGAACTTAAAAATGTTAAACAATATATGCATTAAGGGCGACGCAGTGGCGCAGTAGGTAGTGCTGTCGCTTCACAGCAAGAAGGTCGCTGGTTCGAGCCTCAGCTGGGTCAGTTGGCGTTTTTGTATGGAGTTTGCATGTTCTCCCTGCGTTCACGTGGGTTTCCTCCGGGTGCTCCGGTTTCCCCCACAGTCCAGAGACATGCGGTACAGGTGAATTAGATAAGCTAAATTGTCGGTAGTGAATGAGCGTGTATGGATGTTTCCCAGAGATGGGTTGCAGCTGGAAGGGCATCCGCTGTGTAAAAAATGTGCTGGATAGGTTGGCGGTTCATTCCACTGTGGCGACCCCGGATTAATAAAGGGACTAAGCCGAAAAGAAAATGAATGAATGAATATATGCATTAAAATGTTTCATATTAATGACACCACATTTATTCATTTTAATGTTTCATAAGCATGTTCACTGACAAATGTAAGCTTCCTTATTTGAAAAATACAATTATTCTGTTAAATATAGTCATATAATGGGCGACACTTTGGCTCAGTGGTTAGCACTGTCACCTCACAGTAAGAAAGTCGCTGGTTCGAGGTCTGGCTGTGCCAGGTGGCATTTCTGTGTGGAGTTTTCATGTTCTCCCCCTGTTGGCGTGGGCTTCCCCTGGGTGCTACGGTTTCCCCCACAGTCCAAACACATGTGCTATAGGGGAAATGAATGAACTAAATTGGCCGTAGTGTATGAGTGTGAATGAGTGTGTATGGATGTTTCCCAGTACTGGGTTGCAGCTGGAAGGGCATCCACTATGTAAAACATATTCTGGATAAGTTGGCGGTTCATTCCGCTGTGGGAATCCTGATGAATAAAGAGACTAAGCCGAAGGAAAATGAATGAATAAATTTATACAACAAATAAATATGATTCCTCTGCTTCTCTGAACTGGTTGACCCAGAACTTGAATTAACGTACAGTAAGGCGAGTAGATTATAAGTAACTTTTTTCTGCCGAAGACGTAATTTAATTATAGTAACTAGTTACTTTGTAACTAATAACATGTTTAATTCACACTATAAAGGAGCACATGGAATTGTACTTAACATTTGGACCTAATTTAATTGATTTGACCTATATAGGCCTATGGGTCCAAGACCAGATGTCCACATCAAATTTAAAAAATTGATTTCATATACATGGAAAGCATATTGTAAGCATAATGTATGTAAAATGTCTTCAATGTTAAAATATCAATGAGATTCATTCATTTTCCTTCGGCTTAATCCCTTATTTATCAGGGGTCGTCACAGCGGAATGATCCACCAATTATTCCAGCGTATGTTTTACACAGTAGATGCCCTTCCAGCTGCAACCCAGTACTGGGAAACACCCATACACTTTTACATTTACACACACACTCATACACTACAAATTTAGTTTATCCAATTCCCCTATAGCGCATGTGTTTGGACTGTGGGGGAAACCGGAGCACCTGGAGGAAACCCACACCAACACGGGAAGAACATGCAAACTCCACACAGAAATGCCAACTGGCCCAGCCGGGGCTCGAACCAGTGACCTTCTTGCTGTGATGCGACAGTTCTAACCCCATCAATGAGATTTTCAATAATTTTTAATGCATGACTGGCAGATTTTTTAAAAATCAGACCAAGTTGTTTTGAAAACCACTGGTGTTGTGTTTTTTCCAGTCTGTTGTCTGGTGTTTTTCTTCATGATCGTGGTGCTGCTGCTGATCCTCTATCGAAAGGTACCTCTCTGCTGCAAAATGAGGGCTTATCGGGAATCTCGTACTGACATGGTAAGAAGTTTCAGGTGGTTTTTCACATCTTTTGCTTTCATTTTTTCCATAGAAAATGTATTTGCGCCTCATTTGTGCACCCATGGATATGCTGGGCTGAAGAGGAGGGACATAAGTGCATTGTTTGTAATTTAAAGAGCGCGTAAAGGTCCAAAACGTGCATACATGTTGCTTATTACACACACAGGGATGCACAGCAGCACAGAAATATTTTTAAACATTACAAATTTAATATTAAATTATTATTATTATTATTATTATTATTATTATTATTATTATTATTATTATTATTATTATCCCTATATAGTTGTATATATCTGCAAGTTACAGAAAACTACATATATTTTGACATATAGGCTATATAGAGTATTGTATTATACAATTATATTATTTATATTTATAACATAATATAATATATAATATCTGCAAGTTTAGCTTTTACAAAACCTTTTTAATATTTGAAATAATTGTACTAAAATGCATATAATTTTATAATGTTATTTTTATAATAATTTTATAATTTTATAAAAATATATTGTATTATATGCAAGTGTAGTTATATGAATATTCATTCATTCATTCATTTTCTTGTCGGCTTTGTCCCTTGCGGGGTCGCCACAGCGGAATGAACCGCCAACTTATCCAGCACGATTTTACGCAGCGGATGCCCTTCCAGCCGCAACCCATCTCTGGGAACTTCCACACACACATTCACACTCATACACTATGGACAATTTAGCTTACCCAATTCACCTGTACTGCATGTCTTTGGACTGTGGGGGAAACCGGAGCACCCGGAGGAAACCCACGCAAACCCAGGGAGAACATGCAAACTCCACACAGAAACGCCAACTGACCCAGCCCAGCCGAGGTTCGAACCTGCGACCCAGCGACGTTCTTGCTGTGAGGCATTAGCACTACCTACTGCGCCACTGGGTTGCCCTTATATGAATATCATCATTTTCTTGTCGGCTTTGTCCCTTGCGGGGTCGCCACAGCGGAATGAACCGCCAACTTATCCAGCACGATTTTACGCAGCGGATGCCCTTCCAGCCGCAACCCATCTCTGGGAACTTCCACACACACATTCACACTCATACACTATGGACAATTTAGCTTACCCAATTCACCTGTACCGCATGTCTTTGGACTGTGGGGGAAACCGGAGCACCCGGAGGAAACCCACGCGAACCCAGGGAGAACATGCAAACTCCACACAGAAACGTCAACTGACCCAGCCCAGCCGAGGTTCGAACCTGCGACCCAGCGACGTTCTTGCTGTGAGGCAACAGCACTACCTACTGCGCCACTTGGTTGCCCTTATATGAATATATTTTAGTTATTTTTAATGTATATTTTCACAATGGTGGAGAAAAGTTCAGATTTTATGTAATTTATAATATGCAAGTTTAGTTATTACAAAACACTTTTAAGTACACTAAATTTCTAGAAAAAGAGTTACATCTGACTGTAAGTGTACTAAGGCACATAATATATTATAATATGTTATATTATATTCTATTATATTATTATATTATATTCTATTATATTATATTATATTATATTATATTATATTATATTATATTATATTATATTATATTATATTAAAATTATATTATTTTATATTATATTATATTATATTATATTAATATTATATTATATTATATTATATTATATTATATTATATTATATTATATTAATATTATATTATATTAATATTATATTATATTATATTATATTATATTATATTATATTATATTATATTAATATTATATTATATTATATTTATATTATATTATATTATATTATATTATATTATATTAATATTATATTATATTATATTATATTATATTATATTATATTATATTAATATTATATTATATTATATTATATTATATTATATTAATATTATATTATATTATATTATATTATATTATATTATATTATATTAATATTATATTATATTATATTATATTAATATTATATTATATTAATATTATATTATATTATATTATATTATATTATATTAATATTATATTATATTATATTATATTATATTATATTATATTATATTATATTATATTATATTATATTATATTATATTATATTATATTATATTATATTATATTAATATTATATTATATTAATATTATATTATATTATATTATATTATATTATATTATATTATATTATATTATATTAATATTATATTATATTATATTAATATTATATTATATTATATTATATTATATTATATTATATTATATTATATTATATTAATATTATATTATATTATATTATATTATATTATATTATATTAATATTATATTATATTAATATTATATTATATTATATTATATTATATTATATTATATTATATTATATTAATATTATATTATATTAATATTATATTATATTATATTATATTATATTATATTATATTATATTATATTTATATTATATTATATTATATTATATTATATTATATTATATTAATATTATATTATATTATATTATATTATATTATATTATATTATATTATATTATATTATATTAATATTATATTATATTATATTATATTATATTATATTATATTATATTATATTATATTATATTATATTATATTATATTAATATTATATTATATTATATTATATTATATTAATATTATATTATATTAATATTACATTATATTATATTAATATTATATTATATTATATTATATTATATTATATTATATTATATTATATTATATTATATTATATTATATTAATATTTCACTTTGTGAAACTACTTTGTGCATTTCCACATGAGTGGAGAAAACGTTTCAAGTATAGTTAAAGAGTTACCTATCTGACCTAGTTTGATAACCCTGCGAATGAAGAGCGTCCCTGGATGTTTTTATTTCTGCACGTTTGGTACACTGACACACAAACAGAGATTACTTATTATCTTCCCCTTAACTGTGCTCAGTCTGCGAAAGCTTCATCGTGTACTTTACCGAACACTCTGACTCGGCTTGTACATTGTTAACGTCAGCTGCAATGATGAGCAAAATAAACCAAGAACAGTATAACGTAAGCAAAAAAACATAACATTTAGTCAGCTTTCAGAAAAGAAGAGTTGATGTGAGTCAGATGTTTGAAGCGTCTTAACATGCTGTTCAAGAGGATAAAACTGTGACACACATAAAAAGTTACACAGTAATCAGTGAGTAAACTGAGTGAAACTTAACCGGGTGTACTTTTAAAAGAGTGTTTATTGTGGAAATAATATACACTACATGACACAAGTCTTGTCGCCTATCCAAGTTTTAGGAAGAACAAATAATAACTTGACTTCTAGTTGATCATTTGGTATCAGAAGTGGCTTATATGAAAGGCAAAGGCCTCTAGATGACGCTTATTTGAGCACAATAAAATATGATCATGTCTTGATTTCGAATGATTTCATTAGGACAGTAAGGTCTGACTTTTCTTAGACAAAAGTCTCATCACTGAACAGAAATAATGTCCAGTATAGAATATAAAGTCATGCTGCAGTGGAAACAGAATGAATATTGTGTCTGACTCCATCATGAGCTTGGAGGACTGCATCATACATCTCTAAATGACTCAAATCACGTATTAATAAAGTCATCTGGAATGGCGAAGAAAGCGTTCTTGCAGGACTCCCAGAGTTCATCAAGACTCTTTGGATTCATCGTCAACGCCTCCTCCTGCATCTTACCCCAGACATGCTCAATAATGTTCATGTCTGGTAACTGGGCTGGCCAATCATGGAGCACCTTGACCTTCTTTGCTTTCAGGAGCTTTGATGTGGAGGCTGAAGTATGAGAAGGAGCGCTATCCTGCTGGAGAATTGTCCCTCTCCTGTGGTTTGTAATGTAACGGGCAGCACAAATGTCTTGATACCTCAGGCTGTTGATGTTGCTATTCACTCTGCAGATCTCTCGCATACTCCCATACTGAATGTAACCCCAAACCATGATTTTTCCTTCACCAAGCTTGACTGATTTCTGAGAGAATCTTGGCTCCATGCGGGTTCCAGTAGGTCTTCTGCAGTATTTGTGATGATTGGGATGAATCGGGAAAATTGACCTTCTGACACTTTTCCAAATGATCAACTAGAAGTCGAGTTATTATTTGTTGCTCCTACAACTGGGATCAACGACAAGACTTTTGTCAGCTAGTGTACTTGGGTGTGTATTAAATGTTATGTTTTCAGACAATAAAAGGACATTTAATTAAATCAACTGAAAGAATAAATGAACATTTATTGTAGTTTAAATTGATATTAAATGCATTTAACTTTAACTTCAGAGTGCCTTTCTTACTGTTTAATGTACTGACTAAATATACATGTACTATGTACTAAATAAATATACAATTGCAATCAGAATTATTGAACCCCCTTTGAATTTTGTTTTCTTTTTTAAATATTTCCCAAATGATGTTTAAAAGAACAAGGAAATTTCCACAGTATGTCTGATAATATTTTTTCTTTTAGAGAAAGTCTTATTTGTTTTATTTCGGATAGAATAAAAGCAGTTTTTAATTTTTTAAAACCCATTTTAAGGTCAATATTATTAGCCCCTATAAGCTATATATTTTTTCAATAGTCTACAGAACAAACCATCATTATACAATAACTTGCCTAATTACCCTAACCTGCCTAGTTACCCTAATTAACCTAGTTAAGCCTTTAAATGTCACTTTAAGCTGTATAGAAGTGTCTTGAAAATTATCTAGTCTAATATTATTTACTGTCATCATGACAAAGATAAAATAAATCAGTTATTAGAGATGAGTTTGAGATGAGAAAAATTTTCTCTCCGTTAAACAGAAATTGGGGGGAAAGAATAAACAGGGGGGCTAATAAATCAGGGGGTTGAATAATTCTGATTGCAACTGTACATAAAAGTTGATTTTATTGAAACTTCTTTTTAACTACACATGAAGTTTCAGTTTAGTCCATTTTAAATATTTAAATTTTAAATGTAGGTAATATTAAATAAATAATACAACTGGTAAAATTATAATCAAGTACTTAATTTAATCAGTATATATTAAAATAATTGTATTTGTTTAAAGCATGACGAATTCACTTTGAAGAATAAAATTTTGGTTCAAAATAAACATTTTTATTTGAAATTATTATGTTATTGTAAAAGTCTGCTTAAGTGTGTTGAGCAGCACACAAAATATGCAGTTAAATGTGCTCTTGTGAGGTGCTTTGAAATGTGCATTTTTGTTCAACGTGATGTAATTTGAACTGAAACATAAAGACAAAATATTTTATAAATATTTTCTATTTTTAAAACCTTTTTTTAATAAAATTAACTAACGCTAGTGGTTCATTCTGTGGCGACCCCTAATAAATAAGGGAATAAGCCAAAGGAAAGTGAGTGATGCTTGACATGTTATAGGTCATTTAAAAAAAAATCAAATAAAACTATATATAATAACTATTGCACATCGATTTGTCAGGTTTCTAAATATTAATTACATCTGTACGACAAGCTCCGCCTTCTCCTGGATGTGTACAAGACGGTTTTGAAACGAAACGCACCTAAAGTAACGTATTTCAGAATTGCACAACCGTAGACAGCGCCCTCTATTTGTCATCTGAAACGTACAAAACAAAACACACCCTGAGTAACATATTTCAGATTCGCAGGAATGTAAACAGCGCTCTCTAGTGGATTTGTCATCTGAAACGTACAAAACAAAACACACCCTGAGTAACATATTTCAGATTCGCAGGAATGTAAACAGCGCTCTCTAGTGGATTTGTCATCTAAAATGTGCAACAAAACGCACCCTCAGTAACGTATTTCAGATTTGCACAAATGTAAACAGCGCCCTCTAGTGGATTTTTCATCTGAAACGTACAGCAAAGCACACCCAAAGTAACGTATTTCAGATTCACACAAATGTCTACAGCGTCCTCTAGTGGATTTCTGATCTGAAGCATACAACAAAAGGCAACATAAGTAAGGTATTTCAGATTTGCGCAAATGTTGACAGCGCCTCCTAGTGGATTTGTCATCTGAAATGTGAAACAAATTGCTCACTAAGTAAGGTATTTTAAATTTGCACAAATGTAAACATCGCCCCCTAGTGGATTTGTCATCTGAAACGTTCAAATAAATGCACCCTGAGTAACGTATTATACACTCGCACAAATGTAGACAGTGTCCTCTAGTGGATTTGTCATCTGAAACGTTCAACAAAATGCACCCTATGTAATGTATTTCAGATTTGCACACATGTCAACAGCACCTTCTAGTGGATTTCTCATTTGAAACGTGAAATGAAACGTACCTTTGGCAATGTATTTTAAGTTTCACTAAAAATGCCACATATTTTCAATGAGCCTAGGTTCAGTTGGTGATCTTGTGATAAAGCAGAGTTCTCACACTTACCCTGGAGTCAAACCTCAGCATCATTTCCTTTTCCTGTTCACTTTCCACCCGGAGAGTTCTTTAACCTTATCTGAGAAACACAGGGAAGCTGCCTTCACATTTGTACTCCCTCCAAGAGGAAATGCAAAAACAAATCTGCTGAAGATAGACACGAAGAGCAGGCTAAATGAGAGGTCTGCGATAAAATGATCTTCGCATGTGCAAGTCGAGTCATGTTTATTTCTATAGAGCTTTATACAGTGTGGATTGTGTGAAAGTGCACACTGTAAAGCTGAATTTATACTTTCGCCTGGCGCCGCATCACGCACCTCCGCTGACTGTACACGCACCTCGCGAAACGGACGAGGCTTTTAAACTTGCTGCGTTCGTTGTTGTAATATTCTTTAAAATGACAGGGGGCGGTCAAACGAACCTGACCGTAAAGTCAGACGGATAAACAGAGAAGTAGGACGTTTCCGGAACTACGTCATATCATTAATATAATTCAATATCTTTAAACTAATTATTTTTGTAAATTATTTTAATGATTATAGGGATTTTTATAACCATAAATTTAAAAAAAAAATTTTATTTTTTTTTTAATCAAACTTTGATGCATCACTTGCTTTAGTTCATATCTCGGACAGTTTTACCTATTAAAGTGTATTAAAATATTAATGACAACAGAACATGGGCTGCTCTGCAAATATTTATTTTTATTATGGCAAGAATAAAAGCAAAAAAAACGGGATTACATCATACGCTAATTTGCATATTACTGACGTCATCGCGTTCTACCATTTCTGTTTGTTTAACAGCCTATGGTAAATAAATGGGGTATTTTATATTCGCACTACGCTTTATGTAAGCTTGTCAATTTAACTAAGTGTATTGCTGTTTGAATACAGTATATCATTATAGATGAGTAGGGAATTTGCAGTAATCTCTCAGACGTAATATACTCAGACAAGTTCTGAAACTCTCCCTTAAAACATCTCTGATTGTGCAACAAGAATAAACGGTCAAATTAAATTGTTAAAATAAAGGAGAAGCAGATCGGGTTGACTGTACAAGGGAAATACCTTCAAACTGCCACCTGTTCTAAATCATTTGCCGTCGGTACGCAGAGAGGTGATCTGCTCTCAGGCTGCAGGGGAGGCTCGTTGAGAAGAGTAGGGACGGTACAGTAATGGACAAATGACAGTCTATAAAAATCGCCAGTAACACACAAAAAAGTCGCTAGATTTGTCGCTAGTCGCTTTTTTGAAAATTTGTCGCTAAGTTGGCAACACTGCCGCAAACTGAAGTGCGGAGAGCGGGAGGAGTGAGAGGTTTAGGGAGATGGGGGCGCGCGAACTGTAGCGCGCGACCGTCACCGGAAGAGCACAAGCGCCAAGTTTCAGCCCGGACTGTACCAAAATGCTGAGGAGCGGGGGGCGGGGGAATTCCGGGAGTTTACCGGGAGACAGACCAATACGGGAGACCGGTCTGAAATACGGGAGACTCCCGGGAAAAACGGGAGTGTTGGCAGGTATGACTCAAATTTACATGCTCAAGTGCAGATCTTCTCGTGCGCTCTCCAGTGAGCGCTGCTGAAGTGCGATTTAGTGCGTTTTGCGACATTAACGCGTCCTGAAGTAAAGTGAAACGGCTATAAACTCCAGGAAGATAAGTATACTTATGGAAACTGTGTTCATCTTAACTGAAAGCTACGCCGTGTTTGTTGGCGCCCCACGCATCACACACCTGTCAGCCAGTCAGTCAGCATGTCACCTTAAAGGGTTGAACAAATAGTGCACAGCACTACTACGGTTACAGAAATGTTTGCGCTGTTATAATTCACTTACCTTTTAATATGTTTTGGCGCGATTATAATCTGCTAAAAAAAAACACGACTAAATGTTTTAATTGAGAAGTTATAATGTAGCCGTGGCGGGATATATTTTGGCGTGGCGGCCCGCCACGGATGAATGAATGTAGCGGAAACATTGCATTGGTATATTGTAAACTGATAGGTTCAAATATTCTTTACCTGTTATCAAAGGAATAACTTGTTCCTTAATTTTAGTTTTGTAGCTATTAAATTGTTTTAAATTCAAAATTGTAATACGTATATACATCAGTGTAAAACCTATGACTGGTGGAAAAACATATTCAGTAATTGTGTACCCGGGTCTCCACTTTTGCCATGTCCTCTTTTGGCTTTAACAAACTCATCCCTCACACTACTAACGGCGATACTTCTTTCAGTAACGAATAATCAAATGAATGACTGTTTCCCCCGTTACAACGCCATTACCGATACACAGACAGAACGCAGGTTGAGGTGTTTACAAGTCATGCAAAGTGAGAGTAATGAGCAGAGATCTGTTGATCAAGCTGTGCTGATTGGTTTAAGTTGTTTGCATGACCACACACATTGTTGGCTTTACTCGGCATAATCAGTTTAAGAATCTGCATGTAAATGCATTCGCTGAGGCGTTTCGTGAATGAGCAATCCAAATGATGCTGCTTTATAATCGCTCCTGAAATGCGTAAACGCAGCGATGTTTTGGCTTTTAACAAGAAATAGGCTCCAACTCTTTTACTTGATGAAGAAAATAATACATTCGACCGTTTGTGAAATTTAAGTGATGTTAGACAGAGCAAAGGACATCTTCCACAGTATTCATTCATTCATTTTCCTTCAGCTTAGTCCCTATTTCAGAGGTCGCCACCCACAGCGGAATGAACCGCCACGTATTCCAGCATGTGTTTCACCAGCGGATGCCTTTCCAGCCGCAACCCAGTACTGGGAAACACCCATACACACTCATACACTACGGCCAATTTAGTTTATTCAGTTCCCCTATAGTGCATGTGTTTGGACTGTTGGGGAAACCAGAGCACCCGGAGGAAACCCACGCCAACACGGGCAGAACATGCAAACTCCACACAGAAATGCCAACTGACCCAGCTGGGACTCAAACCAGTGACCTTCTTGCTGTGAGCCGACAGTGCTAACCACTGAGCCACCATGCCGCCATTTTTCACAGTGTTTCCTATTGTGTTTTTTAACCTGGAGAAAGTATTATTTCTTCTTTATAGCTTGGCTTGGTGGAGCAGTGTTTCCGTTATTTACGGTAAATCACTTACAGCAAAAGTACTGTATTTACAATTACAGCATCATTTATCAGGGGCAACACGGTGGCTCACAGCAAGAAGGTCGCTGATTGGAGTCCAGGCTGGGTCAGTTGGCGTTTCTGTGTGGAGTTTGCATGTTCTCCTCGTGTTGGTGTGGGTTTCCTCCGGGTGCTCCGGTTTCCCCCACAGTCCAAACGCATGCGCTATAGGGGAATTGGGTAAGCTAAATTGGCCGTAGTGTATGAGTGTGTGTGTGTGAATGTGAGAGTGAATGGGTGTTTCCCAGTACTGGGCTGCAGCTGGAAGGGCATCCGCTGTGCAAACATGTGCTGGAATAGTTGGCGGCTCATTCCGACCCCTGATGAATAAAGGGATTAAGTCAAAGGAAAGTGAATAAATGAATGAGCATCATTTATCTTGATGTATAAGTATTTACAGAAGTCTATGTGTATCTTTACTGTAAAATATACAGTAATTTTCAAAATTAAACTTTAAAACACAGTAACATACAGTAAAATACAGTTCAAATTACAGATAAATACTGTGTAATTTACACAAATCTTCAACTGTGATAACTAAAATGAAGCAGATTTTGTCTATAGTATAGTATGTATCTAAATATTCCCCAAATTATGTTGAACAGACTCAGGAATTTTTCACAGTATTTCCTATAATATTTTTTCTTCTGGAGAAAGTTTTATTTCGGCTATTTTTATTTTTAAACCATTTAAAGGTCAATATTATTAACTTCCTTAAGCAATATTAGTTTCGGATTGTCTCTAGAACAAACCACTGTTATACAATGACTTGCCTAATTACCCTAACTTTACCCTAAATACCCTAGTTAAGCCTTTAAATGTCACTTTAAGCTGAATACTAGTGCCTTGAAGAATATCTAGTCTAATATTATGTGCTGTCATCATGACAAAGATAAAAGAAATCAGTTATTAGAAATGAGTTATTAAAACTATTATGAGTAGAAATGTGTTGAGAAAACTCCTTTAAACAACACCTGGAAGATATGCTTAAAAGCATCTGATCTTCAGCTGCGGTGTTTTGGTGGGGGATCAGAGTAAGTAACTAAAAAAAACAAAGGTTTTCCTTTAGGTCAGGCGCTGAAAAAGGCTCACCGTCCTCCCCCGACTTCACTGATTTTACACGCTTCACACTGAATCACAGGAGCGCACAAAAGGACGTCTTTCTTTCAGGATGAGGCGACGGCGGTGAGGGAAGGAAACCTCTGACCCCTCATTTACTGAACGTGTCTTTTAGGGGCCCGAATGGGACGGGTGATGGGAAAGGTCAGAATACGTCACTGTGAGGGATGTCAGAGCTGTCAGGAGCGTCCCGCTGCTCTACTCTGATTAGCCATAGGTTTATCAAGGGACGACATTCGCTTACTTAGATTTGATTGTTGCGTTTTGTTGTTGTCTAGCAATATTAGAAATTCAGTTCAAGTTTATTCACAATAATTATAGTTTCAAAGCAGCTTTACAAAAGGTTCTCATCATTGCATTACAATCAAATAAGGAAAAGTTATTAGCAGGGCCAGACAGAATCTGCAGACATTTTTTTTGCTATTTCTGCACAGAATTTTGTAAGTCTGTGGATTTATGTGGAATGATTTTGGCAGTGTCGCAACTAAAAACTTAATAAATTAAATAAAAGATAATAAATTTTTCACTTTTACTTAATGTTTGCAATGCAAATCCAATTAGATCCACTTATTTTGATAAACAAAGCAAGTCTCTCGTATAATAGATCTCTACTAAAAGACAGAAAACATTACCTCACAAACTATATTGTGCATTCATTCATTTTCTTTTTGGCTTAGTCCCTTTATTAATCTGAGCTCGCCACAGCGGAATGAACCGCCAACTATTCCTGCATATGTTTTAAGCAGGGGATGCCCTTCCAGCTGCAACCCATCACTGGGAAACATCCATACACACTCATTCACACACATATATTCCCTCATACACTCATTCCCAAACTATATTGTAAATAAATGAAATGAACATTTTCAAATTAGTCAATAATATTACTGAAATTAATGTAAAAACTGAACAAATAGAAATTCACACCCATTTAAGTAAAGAAATAGACTCAATGACGTGCTAAAAATCTGCAGATTTCTGTGCGTGCAGATTGTGTGTGGGCCTAGTTATTGGTTACTAATAACTTTAAAGGGGTGGTCCACTACGATATCATATGTTAAACTTTAGGTGATGTGTAATGTAGCTGTGTGAACATAAACAACATCTCTGAATATAAGACACTTAAAGTTCAATGCAAAGGGAGGCATTGGCTTTTACAGAGTTAGCTTAGCAAAGCCTACAGCAAACAAAGTTTGGGGACTACAAAAAATACATCTGGGTTAATGATGTCATAAACCCTTCAGGTTATGCACACACACCCTGCACAGTGAAGGGGCGTGGCCAGAGGTGCTGTAATGTTATAGCAGAGAAAGCTCCAATGCTGTCCAAACGCTGCTATTTTCACAGAGCTACTTCTGTTTCTGTATTTGGGCTTCCAAAAGACATGACACAAAGAGAGAAGTGTTTACAGTTTAATTTAATTATGTTCTAGAGAATTATAATAAAAAATATAACTAGCATTTGACAAAGGTCCTTAACAGTTACTCTGACAGTATTTACACAGCAGAGGCAAAGCATGTGCTAATAGAGGCGTGACGTTGCTATTATGTTAGCTGACCAATCAGAGCCTTTTTAGGGCGGGCTTTTTAAATGAACTAGGAAATATGACAGTCGTTTTCATGTTAGCTGAGTAGCTGTATATAATCAAAGTGAGATATATGAAAAAATAACCTGATTTTTTACAAATGAAGCATGAGCACACATTGCTTTGCACCCCATAAACACAACCAAGCCTTAAAAATACACTCTGGACCACCCCTGTAACTAATTAACTAGTAAATAATAGCTTTCAAGAGTTAAAGATAGTATATATAAACATAGTTAACCTGCAGTTATATAGTATATAGGTAATATAATGGTACTCAAAAAATATTTTTACTGTTTGTTCCCACTACTTATTTAAAATAAGCAGAATCAACACAATTCTTGAGGTTTTTTAGGGTCAACTTAATTGCTGTATGTTTAACCTACTAAAATTTCCAAAAAAACTGTTAAGGTAACTTAACTGATTTGTGTTGAGACAACATGAAGGAATTGGGTTGTACCCAGCATTTTACAGTGAAATTTCCTTTGATGATTATAGTGACTAAAATTATCAAAATGTGTAGTTAAAATGAGCTGAAACACAGTATATTTCACACACACTCACAAACACACACACACACCAACACTGGAAAAAATGCTGGGTTCCACACAACCGATTTGTGTTGGGACAACATTTATTCATTCATTTTCCTTTAGCTTAGTCCCTTTATTCATCAGGGGTCCCCACAGCGGAATGAACCGGCAGCTATTCCAGCATATGTTTTACACAGCGGATGCTCTTCCAGTTGCAGCATGCAAACATGCAAACTCCACACAGAAATACCAACTGACCCAACCGGGCCTCGAACCAGCGATCTTTTTGCTGTTAGGCCGTAGTGCTAACCACTGAGCCACCGTGCCAGTTGGGACAACATGAAGAAATTAAGTTAACTCATACGCTTTTACAAGTTTAAGTGGATTAAACATGAAACTTTTTTTTTGAACAAACAGCAAAAGTCATTTTTTGATTGACAGTGGACTTTGTAAGTCGAAAAACTGAACGATTTACTGTATGTAAAGGAAGCGGAAAGTTAAAGACCATCTACAGAACGAGCCGGATTCACCAAAGCCCTCTAAGGTTAAGAAGGCTTTTTAAAATCTAATTTAAATATCACATTTTTCAGATTTAAAGATATTTGTGTGCTGCTGCGCATCCCTGTGTGTGTAATAAGCAATGTGTATGCATGTTTTAGACCCGCCGATCAAAAACACAGTCTTTAAATAGGTAAAAAAAAATGTGAAATCTCAAAAATTGTCTTGTTTCAGCTTATTTTAAGTGAAGTTTATTTATAAACTAATTTTGAGAGGATCACATGCTTATGATTGCTTGCGGCTGGTCCTGCATTATTCAATTTATTATTCACCAATCAGACGATTCCTAAGCCACTATAAATACCCTAAGTTCCATATAACGGCCATCTTAGTTTTAAAGAATAACCCCTTCCACCTACTACTCCTCCTTTCCTAGATGGGTGGCATGGTGGCCCAGTGGTTAGCACTGTTGCCTCACAGCAAGAACGTCACTGGTTCTAGTCCTTACCAAGCCAGCCAACGTTTCTGTGTGGAGTTTACACGTTCTCCCCGTGCTCACGTGGGTTTCCCCCGGGTTCCCCGGTTTCCTCCCACCGTCCAAAAACATGCAACTTAAGTTAACTGACTAATCCAAATCGGCACCATAGACGTGCTCCTAGTAAACAGTTATCTCTTAAGAGCAATCACTATCTGTTCAATAGCTACTACAGCAGGGGAGCTCTCGAGATCTACCTGAGCTCAAACTCCCCTCGCCTTGCAAACAGGAGGGAGCCCCGGGCTCGAGGATCTTATGAGCTCAGGGCTCTCTCATGGGACAGCATGCCAAACATGCTTTATAATCAAAGCACACCATTACAAAGTGAACAGAAAAAAGACACCAATTGTAGGTCATTGTATCACTTATATTCCATTTCACCTCGAGCCATGATTAGTTTCGGACCACTCTCTGCTGGTGTTGTCCAGCTTGTGAACTAAAGACTTGTAATGCTGTCCTGGTGACACATGGCCAATAAAACACAGTGCACTGGTTTACTAGTACCTGCCACAGAAACAAGTGTGTGAAACACAGGGAGACGTTTAAAACAGCAGCAAGGGGTTTGTTCCTCGGCACCCTGATGACGCAGGAAGACTCTTCATTGTCCCGAGACACAAAGCCCTCTATTTAGGTGAGGGTGATCAGTGAGTGTCAGGAATTCCTCTCCGCCTGCCTAATCTAGAGCTGCACGGGTGGGCAGATCATGGAGGAAGTGGCCTTGGTGGTCTTCCCTTCAGCAGGCGTAATTTACGACCATCCCGGGGACACTCTGGAGTAGGAAGAGGAGGAGAGACATTACACGGACAAAGAAGAGGGTGTGAGGCTTTAAATCAAGACGGCTGATCGCTTGACTTGCAGTCAGGATGAAAAACATCGTCATTTTGGAAAACTACACCATTATCGTCTCATGATGTCAGAAGCATGATCTAGTGAAAACGATGACATCACACGTGTGAATTACATCATGAGTACTTGACAAGCAAAATAACAAACCCCTGCAAGGCCCACGCTGGCTATTTATAGGCACAAGTAGACTACTGAAAGCCCACACCAAGACGTGTCACTCGTGTAGTTTTGAATGGGGAAAAGTGTAACGGTCAATATGATGAATGAAGCCCCGCCTTCTAGTACAGGAGCCAATCAGTGATCGCTGTATACTAAGGATTCTGCGGGGGAAGGGTTTGGACCAAACATGTGTTTCTGCAGATCTTGTGTGATTCGAATGTATAGAAATGAAACTACAGAGAGACAGACGTTGTTTGATTTTATTGCTGATTCCTAATATGAAATTTAATCGTAAGCTTGGCAAGCAAGATGGCCTCCGAGTAAAATGACTTTGGCCGAATCCCAATTCTACTCCGTAGCCCTTCCCCATACCCCTACCCCTCGTTTTGCGCGTTCACGCCAAGGGTAGGGGTGTCCCAATTCTCTATAGCTTGAAGACGTAGGGCTAAGGGGAAGGGGTGAATAGCCCTTCGAACGAGATTTTTCAGGACCACACTCACAACCAAGGGGTAAGAAAATTTCCCAGAATGCACCAGCCACAGCAGCAGTATAGAGTGGAGGAACTATGACGTCAATTTGTATGCAAAAACCCGGAAGCGAGTTAGGCATTTTAGCACTTCCGGTTCCCTCGTCCCAAAGGCAATGGGTTTTTTGATGGGATTTCAGTTAAATCGCTTAAATAAGGTTCGTGGCTAACACAGACTCAAAATACTTTCACGTTTTATTCTACGACATAAAACACATCAGTTACATCACACTCTTGATTTTTTTAATCGGTTACGCTTCTTTAAAAAGACGGTTGCTATCAAGTTGCTAATCGGGACTACAGGCGGTGTCGGAGACATTATACGTCATCGAGCTGAACTGGTCTGGAACGCAGCTCGCTTGTGTTGGGCATTTGGATTTGTCTGTTATTTAAGTATTTTCATGAATAGTATTTTATTGTTTGTAATATTTTTCTAAGCGATATATTGTGTAGATAATGCCGTCACTTGTAAAGACTGTCAAGACAGATTCATTTGTTGATTATTTATTTTAATTAAACGATATATGGGGATACTACGGAGACCCGGAGGGGACGTGATGGTGGAAAAAAAACTGAGTGGGAGAAAAAAAATGGGTGGGAGAAAAAAAAAACAGTGATAGGAAAATATATATTTTTTAAAGTTTTTGCGTTCCCTCGCAAGATTGCGTTCCCTCGCAAAACTGTTTTTCCACAAACACTTCCTGTTCACTTCATACATGTCAACCCTCCCGTTTTAGCCTGGATTATCCCATATTTTACAATTCTATCCTGCTATCATCACATCATTCAGTATTTTTCCCATCTTTCTCGTGTATTTTTAATCCTGAAAACACGCTGAATGAATATAAAAATGTCTTCATTCACTTTCTTTCCGTACAGAAGCTGATCTGGAATCAGTTTATCATATGGAGCGCTTCTGTCAGTCAGCGCTTATACCAGTCATTGGCTCATACATGCATTCGCTGATTCAGAGGTTGCATATGAAGGGTGATGATCGGACGCACAGCTTTAATGGAAATTTTCTAATTGTTTGTCATGTTAACAGAGTTTTTTGTGTGTGTGTTGATCAGGAATCTCCTCCTCAGTACTACAGCAGCAGACAGACTCTGGTCACGTCATCTGATGTGGAGCAGAATCATGACGCGGGTCACGATAACATCACTGCTCAGGTAAGCACTTTCACATGGGAGTCCTGCTGAGCCTGCATTCACACAGGAGCCTGACTGACCTAAAGTCATTAATAATCAGCCATCATCTTCATGTCCTTAAACCTGCATTCGACTTGTTGAATCTGACCGTCACAAAAATGTCCGTAAAGTAGCAGTTATTCCATATTTTGTGGTTCATGTTTTTATTTTTCCCCGATTATTTATGCTTTTGAATTGCATTATGGGATTTTGATTGTTTTTCCTACAATGTTCAACCTAAAAGTGACTTTATTGACTTTTAATAGTTTGCAGTGATATATTGTCTGGGTTGGTGTTGTATATTATGCTTGTAACACCTTGTAATAAGCTGCCAGCACATTTTCTATTATTTTACAGACTTATTTCACTAGAATATTATTTTATTATATTATTTCAAGCTACTAAAATGTCACTGAAAGTCACTTTGTTAAACTGTAGAGTTGAATTTTCAACATCAAAAGTTGACAGAGCAGAGATCTAAAGATTTCTAATCATAATAGTTTAAATAACTCATCTCTAATACTGATTATGTTTATCTTGTCATGATGACAGTAAATAATATTTGACTAGATATTCTTCAAGACACTTCTATACAGCTTAAAGTGACATTTAAAGGCTTAACTAGGTTAATGAGGGTAAAGTTAATGGTAATTAGGCAAGTCATTGTATAACAGTGTTTGTTCTGTAGACAATCCAAAACTAATATTGCTTAAAGAGGCTAATAATATTGACCTTAAAATGGTTTTTAAAACAATTAAAACTGCTTTTTATTCTAGCCGAAATAAAACAAAGAAGACTTTCTCAAGAAGAAAAATATTAAGGAAATACTGTGAAAAATTCCTGAATCGTTCAACATTATTTTGGAAAATATTTGAAAAGGAAAAACACAGTATGTGTTGTGTTTTCAGTCGGGCTCTCTGTTCCTCATCGGTGTGCCCAGCAGCTATTATCTGTCGTCTCTGGATCCGGGTCTCCCTCGTTTACCCTCATATGAAAGCGTCCGCAAAAAAGACCGACAGCGGCAGATCCACATGATGATCGCAGACCGATTTGGACTTAACGGGCCCGCTGTGACGGAGGTGACGCTTTCACATCATTCATTTCCTTAATTACACTAATGTCCATCATTTCTGCTGGATAGACTCTAATATAGTAATCTCAAAATGTGAAAATGTTTAACATTTTTATTTTAAAATTATTAATATTTAATGCATTATATATTATTAGTCTTGTGAACTAATAATTGCTGATAACCCATTCAGGCTTTATTCTGCGATAACAACCTCCTGGATGTACTTTATCCCTTACTTAATAGTTATAGTTAGTGGTTTTGATGATGAAAAGAACTACGCAGAGCTAGTTTCAGAGCGTTTATCTGCTCTGTCAGATCTCTAGCAGGTGCAGCCGAACAGCACAATAGACGTTCAGTATGAATGCTGCGTAACATGATCATATCCCAGAAAAGGACAGCAGACATTCACAGGCCTCACCTGCGCTGCTGTTTAGGCTGAGAGCAAGTCACGAAACAAACACACTAATGCCAATAAACGGCCATCAAACATGATAAAGCGCTCTATCTGCAAGAGTAAACATCAGGAGAATACACTCATTGTCCATCTGTCTGCTCTTACTGAACTCGTCCTATCCACTTCTGTCTGCCCTGAAATGGCCCTGAGATTACCTCGGAAAATGACCAATTCCAAGGTAACTCCAAGATTTGATCAAATGAATGCAGCCTTGGTGAGCCCTCTATTAAAGCATTAACAAATCTTACGGTTTCCAAAGGTTTGAATGGAAGTTGATGATAAACAGAAAGACAAGAGATCAAATGTAGAAGGGAAAGTTGCTGCAGGCTAAGAATGAACATCAGCAGGTCAATTTGTTTAAATAAACGTTGAGCACTGCGTTACGAATTAGCATAGAGCAAAGGTCTTTATCTTGGAGGATGTACTGAACTGCCAACCAGCAGCAATATTGAATAATAATAAAATAATAGCCACGCGTCTGTTTGCGTCTGTGTAAACACAGCAGTTTGTTGCCAAAGGCTTTTGACGGTAGATCTGCTCATCCCCGACTGACTGAGACAGGCGGGAAGAAAGAAACACAGAAGCATGTTGAATATACGACAGCAAATCAGTAAATGGTGGGACAGCATGGAAAACGCAAATAAAATAAAAAGAGAGTAGGGATTTCCAAATTTACTGTTTCATTACAGACAATACAACATTATTTAATGTGTTCCTGATTTTTATTTTTTGTTTTAAATAAACACATATTCCAATTTTGTTTCTTGCAACACATTTCAAAAATGTTGGAGCAGTAAAGCGTTTACCACTTTGTAATGTTGCCGTTCCTTTTCACAACACTTAAAGACATTTAAGGACTAAAGACACCAAGCGATGAAGTGTTTCAGGTGTCGTTTTGTCCCATTCTTCCTGTAAACAAGTCTTACTGTGCGTTCACACCGAAAGCAGCGAGAGCGTCAAAGGTCGCTCTGGCCGCCCTGGCGACAACGCTGTCTGCCTTGAGCTCCAGCGGCGAGAGCGTCAAAATTCGCTACATTGATCTCGTATTTAAAGGAGCCGTTGCTGCATATCATATCAGTTACACTCCCGCATAAAACATGCTTTCTAGCGTGAAGATGTTGCACACTTATTAGCAAATTCACTTAACTACAGAAGATCAAGTTGCATGTGGTGTGGCTTTGCTCCACTATGTGTCCATATGCCTGAAATATTCTGAAGCAGCAATACTGTTTTGTATTGTCGCATGAAATTCCCACTATTTTTAAAGAAAATATATATATATATATAACATTGATGCACATCAGTAACTCGCCAGTAACTTTTTTAATGTACGTTCCAGTAAGAAAACATTGCAAATAATTGGGAAATCCAGCGACCGCAAACCCTTGGGAACAACTGTGGTCGGAACCAAAGTTCACAGTGACTGTGTTCTCTGACTCCTTTCAAGCGGTGGACTTCTACATTCCGATTGGTTGCTGCCGAACCGCGTCATAGCTCATTACCATAAAGTTGACTTGATTTCAACTCTCCTCAACGCTCACACCGGCGAAGACGCGCCGCACTGCTCCTCGTCACTTATCGCTGCCAGCTCCCATTGAAAATGAATGACTTCCGGCTACTTTGACGCTCTCGCCGCTTTCGGTGTGAACGTACGGTAACCCTGTCATCGTCTGCAAGATCACCATATTGTTATTATCACCATATATATATATGTGTAACATTGTTGACCCATGTATATTACTGGAGGAACTGATGTAATAATGGTTTTAAAATCTTTTTTTTTCTGTCTTTAGAATTGTTGTTGCTTTTTGTATTGCTCTGTGTTGCTTTGAGAAAATAAAAATATAATATAAAAAAAATAAGCGAGCGATTGCTCCATGTTTTAAATTTCTGTCCAGAGAGGTGATCCTCGATTTGTCTCACGCAGTTAAGTGATCCGCACCGCAGCAAAATGCGAAACTTGAAGCATGACCCTGCGTTTCCGGTGAATGGAAGTCTATGGAAGTCTATGAATGGAAGTCTATCTTTGCCGGTGTGAGCATCGAGGAGAGTTGAAATCAAGTCAACTTTATGGTAATGAACTATGACGCGGTTCGGCGGCAACCAATCAGAATGTAGAAGTCCACCACTTGAAAGGAGTCAGAGAACACAGTCACTGTGAACTTTGGTTCCGACCACAGTTGTTCCCAAGGGTTTGCGGTCGCTGGATTTCCAATTATTTGCAATGTTTTCTTACTGGAACGTACATTAAAAAAGTTACTGGCGAGTTACTGATGTGCATCAATGTTATATATATATATTTTTTTTCTTTAAAAAAAGTGGGAATTTCATGCGACAATACAAAACAGTATTGCTGCTTCAGAATATTTCAGGCATATGAACACACAGTGGAGCAAAGCCACACCACATGCAACTAGATCTTCCGTCCATAGCAGCTTCACAAGTCCATAGCAGCTTCACTCGTTTGGTTGAAACTCTAAAAAGTGTCACCAGCAAAACCACCACTGAACAACCCTGCTGAAAAAACCAGCAAATGCTGGTAAGGTATGTTTTGATGCTGGTGTTGCTGGTTTCAATGCTGGTTTTGCTGGTCTCGATGTTGGTCTTACTGGTTTGAATGCTGGTCTCAATGCTGGTCCTGCTGGTCTTAATGCTGGTACCGGCACTCAGGCCAGCAAGACCAGCATCGAGACCAGCAATACCAGCATTTGAAACCAGCAACACCAGCACTGAAACTAGCAAGACCAGCATCAAAACATACCTTACCAGCATTTGCTGGTTTTTTCAGCAGGGAAGTGCTCCTAAGGTATCTCTCCTGTACAATCTGTTGTGTCACACGTGTGCTTTAACTCCAGCTTTATCCTTGTTTTCTCCACAGCCTCCTCCCACATACGAGGAAAGCATTCGTCAGTCGGTCCAATCCATTGACGTCCCGTTTGACATCCTGTCCTCGGAGGATCCGCAGACTACAGTTTCAGAGCCTGACTCTGATCTGCCTGCATATGAAGCTCTACCTCACAGCACAGACTCACAACAGCCCAGCGACACTAGTAATTAATGCACACTCCAGCATGGGAAAATGCAGTCTATCCTCAGCGGAAATGAACAGCTGTTCCCAGGCCTGACCGCTGATCTACAAACAGACGAGTGCGTCAATCTGCTGTTTTGCAAAAGAACACCAGCAAAATAAGATATGACTTGACCTTTGCAAATACTTGCACTAGCACACGACAAGAGGAGGAGGAGATCACTGCAACACTACTGGGAAACAAAGGGAAGAGAATATGCAAGGATCTAAAGCTCTGTCTGTGCTCGAAATGAATGTGAAACTGCTACTGTGTTAACTTTGTGACTTCTCCAAGCCAAAGGTTTTAAAGTGCCCTCTTTAGGACAGTTTTTAAGAATTATTTGAACTTTATTTAGGTTAAGAGTTGTCTTTTAATGCACACTGCAGCGTCGGCTCTTCTTTCACAGTGTCTGAAATGTTTGGTACAAGAATACAGTCTCACTAAACTGGGCTTTTAGAGTCTACTCTGCTCTGATTGGCCAGATGGAGGCCCTACTCTGCTCTGATTGGCCAGATGGAGGCACTACTCTGCTCTGATTGGCCTGATTACCCTAATCTGCTCTGATTAGTCATATGAAGGCTTTCCTCTGCTCTGACTTGTCAGATGGAGGAATAACTCTGCTCTGATTGGCCAGTTTACCCTAATCTACTCTGTTGGTCATATCAAGGCTCTCCTCTGCTCTGATTGGACAGGTGAATGCCCTAGTCTGCTCTGATTGGACAGATTACCCTAATCTGCTCTAATTGGTCATATGAAAGCCCTAGTCTGCTCTTATTGGATGACCTAAATCTGCTCTGATTGGTGATGTGAAGGCCCTAGTCTGCTCTGATTGAACAGATAGAGACCCTAGTCTGCTTTGATTGGTCATTACCCTATTTTGCTCTGATTGGTCATATGCGAGCCCTCCTATGCTCTGAATAGACACGTGAAGGCCCTAGTCTGCTCTGATTGGACAGATTGAGGCCCTACTCCACTCTGACTGGCCAGATGATCAAAATCTGCTCCAATTGGTCATATGAAGGCTCTCTTCTGATCTGATTGGACAGATGGAGGCTCAACTCTGCTCTGATTGGTCAGATTACCCTAATCTGCTCTAATTGGTCATACGAAGGCTCTCCTCTGCTCTGATTGGACAGGTGAAGGCCCTAGTCTGCTCTGATTAAACAGATGGAGACCCTAGTCTGCTCTGATTGGCCATTATTCTATTTTGCTCTGATTGGGCATATGCGGGCCCTCCTATGCTCTGAATGGACAGGTGAAGGCCCTAGTCTGCTCTGATTGGACAGATTGAGGCCCTACTCTGCTCTGATTGGCCAGATTACCCTAATCTGCTCTGATTGGTCATGTAAAGGCCCTCCTCTGCTCTGATTGGACAGGTGAAGGCCCTACTCTGCTCTGACAGGACAGATGGAGGCTCAGACTCTGCTTTGATTGGCCAGATTACTCTAATCTGCTCTGATTGGTCATATGAAGGCCTTACTCTGCTCCGATTGGCTAGTTGGCCCTACTCTGCTCTGATTAGTCATATGAAGGCCTTACTGTGCTCTGATTGGTCATATAAAGGCCTTACTCTGTTCTGATTTGTCATATGAAGGCCCTACTCTGCTCTGGTTAGACAGATGGAGGACCTACTCTGCTTTGATGGGTCAAGTACTTACACCATGTCCTAACTTCACGGGATGCGATACCGCGACACATAATAAGTTATTTTTTCCATGTTATAAGGAGTTTTTGTCCTGACCATCTGTGACTGTGACGGACAAAGCTTCTATTTTAAAAACCATTTCTATTTCCACAACATCATAAATTACTAAGACTATGATCCCCTCAGGTACTGATTATGGGCTTTATTCAGGATTAAATGTTCCCGATGTGAGTTTAGACATCATTCTACATGCATTTATTGTCATAGCAGCAGATAGTTCCCCTCAGATCTGGAAAATAAAAGCAGACGGTTTGAAAATTAAAGTCTGAACTGGGATTCAGTGCAGACCAACAACATCAGTAGTCTATTAATGATGTTTAAGAGGTTTAATATGTGTTCATTAGATTAAAAGCCTTTACCATATCGTTGGCAGTGCAGAGGTGGTATTTAAATGTTTCTGCCACGTCATGTTTGATGCAGACAGACAAACTGCTTGTTGATGGAATCTTGTCGGGTTACATGTTGTTAGGACATGGTGTTACAGTCATAAACCCAGGGCCGGCGCGTCCATAGAGGCGACCTAGGCGGCATGATAATGAGGGCGGCAAACGCGCCCCGCCGCCCAACCCAACGTACTGACTTTCATCCGCAACATCAACACAACACTGGCATATTAGGGGTCTGGCATAATAGTGAGGGCAGCAAACGCGCCCCGCCACCCAACCCAACATACCACCCCGTCCTCACTTTATGAACTGGTCAGTTTCGTTTTCACTTCCGGGTTGAGGGCGGCGTGATATTCCTTTGCCTAGAGCGGCAGTTCGGCTTGCTCCGGCCCTGCATAAACCAAATGCTCAATAACTTTCATTCATTTCTTTACGGCTTAGTCCCTTTATTAATCTGGGGTCGCCACAGCGGAAAGAACCGCCAACTTATCCAGCACGTTTTTACGCAGCGGATGCCCTTCCAGCCGCAACCCATCTCTGGGA
The DNA here is from genome assembly GCA_903798195.1 of Danio kyathit. Lineage (NCBI taxonomy): Eukaryota > Metazoa > Chordata > Actinopteri > Cypriniformes > Danionidae > Danio > Danio kyathit. The sequence continues at coordinate 76,498,964 of LR812521.1, read as the reverse complement.
AACATCCACACACACTTATACACTACGGACAATTTAGCCTACCCAATTCACCTGTACTGCATGTGTTTGGACTGTGAGGGAAACCGGAGCACCCGGAGGAAACCCACGCCAACACGGGGAGAACATGCAAACTCCACACAGAAATGCCAACTGACCCAGCCGACTGACCCTTGCTGTGAGGCGACAGCACTACCTACTGCGCCACTGCGTCACCCTCTGCTCAATAACATATCAGAATTTATATATTATTTCAGCTCTCATGCCGAGTTCAGACTGCATGATTTTCACAGTAGTCGCGTCACAGATGTTTTCACACTGCATGACTATCTGGGCTAGCGTTTGGTCGCTGCTGTGTTTACACTGCTAGATGGATTAAGCGACAGTGGGTTTCACACTGTATGACTTTAAAATAGGAAGAATCGCCAACAACTTTGTCCAAACTACGTCTCACAACCAAACACACGCGAGAAGTGACATGAAAACAGCGCAAGGTCGCGTAATATATCTAATGTTATTAACTACAGAAGGAGAAAGACGCCTTTAGTGGGGTAGGAAATGGGCTTATTTCTCCTAGACTTTTTTCTTTTGTGACCCGGTTGTGCTCAGATGACACCTCAAACAGACACGGGTGCTCCTGACAAGTTTACAGTAGTTTTACCTCCATTTCTTGGGTCCAAATAAACTGAAAATGAGCGCTTTTAGCCCCCAGCCCCCAGCCTCCCGCTGGCCGGTAATCACACTAGTGGATGCTGCTCTCTCATTGGCTGTAGGTGATCGCCGATGTTATTTTCAGTCAAAACTCATTTCACACGGCATGATTTGAATCGCCGACAGCCCCAGATATTGAGCACGCCAAATATCTCACGGGCATCGGCGACTCATCTGCGATTCTCTCAGGTTGCATCTTTGATAGTTCACACTGTGTGATTGTTACTCACATGAACGAGCACCGATTTACCCAGCCTGATCTCACGAGAAAACGTAAGTATTTTACGTTTTGTCAGTTTAGTGGCTAATTTGTACAAATTCGTACGTATTCGTAAAACGTATGATCTTCATTGGGGGATGAGCAAATCGTACTAAATGGTACGAATTAGATCGTACAAATTCATACGAATTAGCCACTAAATCAAAAAGTTACGAATTGCCGTGAGATTGCGTAGTTTTACCTGTGATTTCAAGCATTTGTCGGCAATTTCTCAAAACCTGTTGGCGAGTCAAAATTGGCGCTAAAATCATGCTGTCTGAACTTTACATGAACTAATGAAGCATTACATTCGGCAGATTTCTGGGCCAGATTCACGAATATCTTTTTAATAACTATGAATAAATGAAGCTTGTTTTAATTTCATGTTTGATTTTTCACAGAGATGGCGGGTTCATCTCTTACCAAAGTAGCTTATGATGTACTGTACTGAACTATATGCACAATAATGGATATCTGAAGCCATGTTCTGGACATTACAGGGAATATTTCTTTTATTTTTCGCAGTACTGTTTTGTTCAGTGTAATCATTATGTGTGTTTGTATGAACGTGATCGTTTCTTTAGGTAGAACAAATGTTATTGTCTCTTCAGGTAGAGATCATGGAAAGTCATTTTAGCAATGCCGGTGTCATTTCTGTCTGTGTAAACATGTTCTCTGTGTAAATGATGTCTCTTGAATCTCTATTTTTTAATTGCCATTTATGAAAATGTTTTTTTTTTTTTCATTTTTCACTGTGAATAAACACATTAAAACAAATGTTTGGGTCACAAGAACGTTTCTTATTTCTAGGATTGCGCAATATATTGAAAAAATTACTGTTAATGTAACATCCATATCGCAAAGAGGTGCGATAAATGACGTTTATTTTTGTGTGCTATATGCATAGATTGTTTATCCAAATCTGGCACTACAGCACAACCTCCTGTGTTATGTATGATATCTGATTGGCTTATGGTTTCAAATTATCACCGATACCAATCAGCAAGTAATTACAATACTGGGCAGCACGGTGGCGCAGTGGGTAGCACAATCGATTCATAGCAAGAAGGTCACTGGTTCGAGCCTCAGCTGGGTCAGTTGGCATTTCTGTGTGGAGTTTGCATGTTCTCCCCGTGTTGGCGTGAGTTTCCTCCGGGTGCTCCAGTTTCCCCCACAAGTCCAAACACATGAGGTACAGATTAATTGGGTAGGCTAAATTAGCCGTAGTGTGTGTGTGTGAATGAGAGTGTATGGATGTTTCCCAGTGATGGGTTGCAGCTGGAAGGGCATCCGCTGCATAAAACATATGCTGGATAAGTTGGCGGTTCATTCCACTGTGGCGACCCCTTATTAATAAAGGGACTAAGCCGAAAAGAAATTGAATGACTGAATGAATTATAATACTAGTATCAGAATATGAACAACTCTAAAATTTGACTAATCAGATGGGGCCTTACTATCTTTTAGCCCCGCCTTCCCAGTAGTTGCTGTTCTGCTATTGGCTGGAGCGGCCCAAAGCTGAGCCCAGAGCTGAAATTAAACACTAGTGGGTGGAGTTGAGACAATGACAACAGCCAATCAGAGGTTTAAACTCATTCATAGTGTTTTAAAGACTAAATATTTGCACCTCATTTTTGGGGTGGCCTGAATTATATTTAATTCATTCATTTTTTTTTTTTCTTTTTTAAATATTTCCCAAATGATGTTTAACAGAGCAAGGAAATTTTCACAGTATGTCTGATAATATTTTTTCTTCTGGAGAAAGTCTTATTTGTTTTATTTTGGCTAGAATAAAAGCAGTTTTTAATTTTTTTAAAAGCATTTTAAGGTCAATATTATTAGCCCCTTTAAGCTATATTTTTTAATAGTCTACAGAACAAACCATCATTATACAATAACTTGCCTAATTACCCTAACCTGCCTAGTTAACCTAATTAACCTAGTTAAGCCTTTAAATGTCACTTTAAGCTGTATAGAAGTGTCTTGAAGAATATCTAGTCTAATATTATTTACTGTCATCATGGCAAAGATAAAATAAATCAGTTATTAGAGATGAGTTATTAAAACTATTATGTTTAGAAATGTGTTGAAGAAATCTTCTCACTGTTAAACAGAAATTGGGGAAAAAAATAAACAGGGGGGCTAATAATTCAGGGGGCCTCATAATTATGATTTCAACTATATATATATATATATATAACAACGAATTGGTATTGATCAATCACAGTACATGAATCGGAGTTATAACCAATAATATACAGCTGAGAATGTTCTTGTAACTCCTCGTCTTGAGAATTTCAGGACATTCAGTCAATAATTAACACAAACAGAACTCAGGCGTCTAGTAAAACAGAATGTACTCTGCTGTTCAGAAGTGTTAGGATCCCTTAAAGGACGTCTTAAAGGGACAGTTCACCCAAAAAATGAACAATTCTGTCATCATTTACTCACTCTCCACTTGCTCCAAACCTGTTTGTGTTTCTTTTGAAGAATCTTGGGGAAATAAATTGACCACTGACTCCCATAGTATTTCTTCTTCTCTACTATGGGTGTGATGGTTATTTACAAATGTTTTAAATGGGCTTTCAATGCATTTGACATATTTTATTTACTTTATAAAAGTATAATGAACTTAAATGCATGAATGAAAACAAACACTAAAATTACTACAAAATTTAACAAAGTAAACAACATGTGCATTGAACATTCGTACAAAGTTCATTTTCAAAGCATAGTTAAAATAATACTAAAATATATTACCATCAAATGCTAAATAAATATACTTGTAAAAAATAAACTAAGCATTTAATTAAAGTGCATTTTTCTGCAATATATTTTTAGAAAATATACTAAATTACAATTATTTTTAAGTGTGTTAAAAGTTATATATAAAAGTATAGTAATAATATACTTTTAATATATTTAAATTAAATATACTTTTTGGTTAGTATACTTTCAATGTACTATTGGAATTAAAAATATATTTGCAATACAATTTAGTATACTTTTTTATTACCAGGGATATGGCTGTCGGTTTCTGACATTTAAAAAAAAAACTTCATTTGTGTTCAAAATAAACCATAAAGTATTGGAAAGTAAGTTATATATATATTAATTTGGGTGAACTATTCCGTTGAATAAGGCGAAAGTGACAGTAAACATGTTTATAATAGAGAATAAAGAGATAATTCACCCAAAAATGAGCATTCTGTTAACATTTAATTAGCACTAATTTTTGTTTGAGTTTCTTTTTGAACACAAATGAAGATACACTGAAGAAAAAGCAACCACTGACTGTCATTCGTGTTCAACAGAAAAAATATAGCCTACACTCTCAGAAATAAAGGTACAAGATCTGTCACTAGGGTGGTACCTTTTCAAAAGGTACACATTTCCCTGCTGAAAAAAACAGCTTAAACCACCCTAAGCTGGTTGGCTGGTTTTAGCTGGTCGACCAGCCTGGTTTTAGAGGGGTTTTGGCCATTTCCGGGCTGGTTTCCAGCCATTTCCAGCCTGGTTTTAGCTGGTCAGGCTGGAAAATGACCAGCTTAAACCAGCTAAAACCAGCTTGATCAGCCTGGTTTAAGCTGGATATAGCTGGTTTTGGCTGGTCAAGCTGGTTTTAGCTGGTCAACTCCCAGCCTGACCAGCTAAGACCAGGCTGGAAATGGCTGGAAATGCCCAAACTCCTCTAAAACCAGGCTGGTCGACCAGCTAAAACCAGCCAACAGCTTAGGCAGGTTTAAGCTGGATTTTACAGCAGGGTTGTACTTGAAGGGTCCATATTGGTACTACCTCAAAAGTATTAGTACCTACAAATTTTAAGAAGAACACTTTTGTACTTTTTAGGTACTAATATGTACCCTTGAGGTATTGATATGGACCATTTAGGTTCAAATTTGTACCTTTTGAAAAGGTGCCACCCCAGTGACAACTCGAGTATTTTATTTCTAAACGTGTAGGTTTGAAACCACATGCATAAATTTTCCTTTTTGAGTGAACTATCCCTTTAAATTGTTCAAAAGTGACAGTAAACGCATTCGTAATTAGAGAATACATGAAAATATTCACATGACAAAGACGTATTATTGATATAAATAAAAAAACACGCACACATCCTGGTTTTCAAGGACCAATACAGGATACGGATTTTACTTTTAGAGAAATGGCGTCTTCTAGTGGTCACTTTAGGCAGATGAAGTGTTACTGTTATCCTATTGAGATTTGAGAGACTCCGCTGTCAGTCAAACGAACACTCGTCAGAGACGTCATTCCCACAGTCCGCTCGGTTGTTGCTAGAAGGAATACAGCTGCGGCCGGAAGTTAACGAGAATTATTTATTTATTCATTCATTCATGAATTGTATTTTATTAACGTCTACCCCTATCCTGAACCAAAAAAATCACAGTAACGTAAAACAGTAATTATATCGAGTATTACTCATAAAATGACCCATTAAATAGCATTTTATTAACGCCTAACCCAACCCCATATATTGAAGCTCGTTCCCGCCACCGAATAAAAAAAAAGGTTATTGTGACTTTTAAAGTCAGAAATCTTGGATTAAAAGTCACAATTCTGGGTTATAAAGTCACGATTCTGGGTTAAAAAGTCACAGGGTTATAAAGTAATTCCGAGTTATAAAGTCCCAAAAAATTTCACAATAACCTTTTTTTTATTTTGTATTTTATGGCGGGAAACAGCCTCCATATAAACCCAACTCTCAGAGTAATGTAACAATATTAATTATTGTTGTACAGTGTCAGATAATATATGCTACATCAACAGCTGTATCCCTTCTAGAGTTTCTCTTCATTGCACACTTCATCAGGGCTCGTCTTAAAGGGACAGTTCACTCAAAAATGAAAAATATTCCTCATCAACTCACACTCAAGTGGTTTTAATCTTTTATGAGTTTCTTTCTTGATCCAAAAAAACTCCATTTAAATGAAGTTTTACAAGAAATAAAACCAATGTTATGCCTGATTATTATGCATCAAAATGTGCATACTGTTGTATTTTCACTTTCGAAGGCAGTTTCGGACCTGAATAATCGTTAGAAAACGTTCATAAGAACAAAGTGTTGAATGTTACAATGTCGTATGTATTTAGACATTTTTATTAATATTTGTTTATATTCTTCAACATTTCAAATACACACATGCGCATTATACACACAAGACCTGATACAGCAACTATCTGACTGTCTATCTGGAAAATATAAAGAGTAACTGAGTATTGGTATTTTCATGCCATGAAAATGAGAAATATAATGTTCAATAATTTCATTATTCTACCAAATATTGACTTCCTTACTCTTCCTAAGTAAAAATAGTAATAATATTTTTAAAAATGATTGGGTATATGTCTGAAAACATCACACCTTTTAATTTTATGAAGGGAAAAAATGCTCAAAAATAATCCAAATTTATGAAAACAGCATATGCATTTATTTCTAACCAAACAAGTGCAATTTTATTTGACATTTTATTTAAATTGATCAAATATTCAGGCACATCCCCATGTGTAATCTGCATATATTATTTATCGCCTATCATATATTATTATCATTATTATTATTATTATTATTATTATTATTATTATTACATTTTTAATGTCATGGTTCAAAACAATATTTAATTTACGAACTTTTGCACTTGGTTATTTTTTAATCCACCTTTAGCCTGTTGGTGGTAGTGGTATTTGAGGTAATAATTATGACATAACAAATAAGATAATAACAAAACCTCTACTAATATAATAGAAAACAAACTATTCAATGAGACTCTATTTATGCAAGGGAATACAGAGTACATAAAACAGTATACAAGGGAATTAACAGCAAAAAATGAAACACATTTAACTCAAGCATATTAATAATCAGATGTAAGGATTACTCTTTATTGAAGTCAGGGAATCATAATAACATAAGGATAACAGTTAGTTATTTTGCCCATTTCCGACAATCCAGAGTTGCAATCGATAAATAAAACAATTTTATCAGCTATATTGATTGATAATCAATAAAACGCATACTGTTAAGTGCCACAATAAACATGGAGCCGCCGTCTTTCCGCCTGTTTTCCGGAAAAGCCCGAGTGGCGTTCGGCAGTGTTCGTTCGTCTCTGCGAAGTCATTGTATGTAAACAAGGTCAAGTATTCGCCGCAGCGTTTCATTCTGCACAGACCAACCAGACGATTCTCTCCAGAGAAGACAACATCACATCAGCAGCACAACTATTACAGGTACAGCACTCAATGCGGTGAGACATTTACTGCTCCACGCGATCATTTATTTTCGGTATAATCTGTTTTCTGCTAATCTTGTGCGGCGGCGGGTCGTTCTCTTGCATACGTCATGAAAAGGCAGCATGGCGTTGTTTACATTCCTTCGCAGAGTGAAAAACATGTCAAACATCGAGTCGAGAATGTCATTCAAGGGCATCAGCTCATCAATATACAGGACAGATCCTGTGCAGTGCAGCAAAGTCATGTGTCTCTGTTTATTCAGCCTCACAGGCATTCAGAACCTTAAAATGCATGGCGATTTAGCATGCGTTTATAAACTTAGCGAACTCCAGCATAAATGCGTTTAATTTAATTGGGATCAATTAACAATTTTTGTTAATTTTCTCTACTTGACGAGTTTGAGTTATATTCGGTAATAGTACAACATTATAGCTAACTGGTTTAGTCTGAAATACGTCCCTGCTGTAAAATCCAGCTTAAACCAGCCTAAGCTGGTTGGCTGGTTTTAGCTGGTTGACCAGCCTGGTTTTAGAGGGGTTTTGGCCATTTCCAGGCTGGTTTCCAGTCATTTCTATCCTGGTTTTAGCTAGTCAGGCTGGAAAATGACCAGCTAAAACCAGCTTGATCAGCCTGGTTTAAGCTGGACATAGCTGGTTTTGGCTGGTCAAGCTGGTTTTAGCTGGTCAACTCCCAGCCTGACCAGCTAAGACCAGGCTGGAAATGGCTGGAAACCAGTCTGGAAATGGCCAAAACCCCTCTAAAACCAGCCAACCACCCTAGGCTGGTTTAAGCTGGATTTTTTAGCAGGGGTATGACGTAGAGTAAATGAAGAGTCTTTCGTAGTGGTATATATAGTTTATAGCTCTTTTAGAGATTGAGGTAAAGTTGGTTTTATATTCACACATTCGGACTTTCCCCTTAATAATATAATTTCAGAAAAGTATTATTTGCAAATTCTAAACGGGGAAGTCATATTAGCAGCCTGATGACTATCCAAGAATAACATTGTTCACAGTCAAATAAATAATGCTAATGTTGTTTTGAAGTCATACACGCGATTTCAGACCCATATGCAAATTAGCGTGGTAAACAATATAGAGACCGTTAAATGTGCGAATATATAACCGTTACCTCAATATGTTTTAGTATGCTAATATAAGATTGTTAACGCTTCAACGTTGGTAATCCTTCATTAGAGTCCTGGCTTAACCCTCAGTCAGCTTTCTCTTTTGTAAAAATGTATTTTCTTGTATGATTATGGCTATGAGTGACTTTCGCGCCTAAAAGTATGGCTATAAGTGACTTTCGCGCCTATAAATACGTCGATTATGTATTCAGGTTTTTTAGTGGTGTTTATAACTTTAGAATTTATAATTGTGTAACTTATCTTTTTTACCTGACGTGGAAAAACGAGTGGTGGAAAAAAAAAAAAACATACACTTTTGTAAACACCTACAAGACCACAGATATGGTGGTGAGTTTTTAATTCTCTTCAGAAAAAGACCTTATTTGTTGTCACACACTTAAGGGGCTGTATGCAAGTTTTTGACTATTCTAAAGCATAAAAATACCATAATATGTTTGCAGATATTTAAGAAACATCCCAAGTGAACATACTTGTTTAACTGAAAAACAATGCTGAAGTCAGATATTCTGCTTTGAAAATGGTTTTTCCGTGCCGGAACGCTGTCTATGTTTAGGTCAGTTTCACCTGCACAATGTCAGTTTAGCCAATTATATTTCAGCACTCCGGGTTGCCTTGTTGGAAAACAGCGTATTTCATTCATTCATTCAGAAAGGCTCTGAAAGCATGCGTCCGTGACCAAAAATGCGACCTCCGGACAGTATCAGACGTTGAAATGAGACAGATTCAGTTCCACATGCGGTTATTAATTAGCAAATGATATAAATATTACAAATGTAAACATTAGGTGAGCAGGTTACATTGTAACCGCGTGTCCTAACAACACGCTTCATGACGAGATGCGCAGTGAAGAGCAACTCGCTTCTGTCCTCAGTCTGGCAACCCGCGCTTGCGTTTGTTTTGATCCAGGAGAATACCTAGTTTAACCACTGGGTGTCACACTTACATACTGCACCTTTAATGATACCTCTAAAGTCCGTGTGAAATCAAAATGTACTATGTTTCTTTTGCTCGCCCGCATTATTAGTATTATGGTGAATAATTAATCCATACAAATTAATCCACTGAACAAAATAGTTTGTTGTGGTAATCTTCAATGAAAGTCTGAGCATCAGCGTTTGGAGTGGCGGTATTTCTGTTGACGTCAACCTGAGGGTTTCCATAGCAACTGCATATTAATACCCTCTTTTACCGTTAGTTTGCTATGAGGGAATGATGCGCCAAATAAAGCCTCAATATTCGGTTTCTGAAATAAGTCTCAGAAACTTACGGTTCACGCGGGGTTTAAAGTCTTCATGTACCGAAAGTTGCTGCAGACTTTTATTTCAGTATGTTGACGTACTTCCAACTGAGACCGAATATTGAGTAGGGGGCAGGGCTTTATTTTTGAGCTCCTGCTGTCATCTTTCACTCACAGCAAACGAACGGTTAGAAGGGCGTGGCCAGGGCTTAATTTGTGCCGGAACACGCCGGATCCGGGACCTCTGAAATCCGGCACCTCATTTTACCGATCCCCCACCTCAACCGCCCTTCTCCGCCGTCCGCTGTTCACCTTGGATTTTTTCCGCGACTCCTCAACCCTCTTCACTGTCATCCGCGACATCTCCGCTCCGCTCACTTTCTTCCGCAACACCCCTCCGCCATCCACGCACCAACACCCCCCCACACACACTTTCGTGCGCGTCACCTCTCCATCTTCGGATAACATGCCGTATCTGTTACCCCGATCTGTTCCGGGACCTCGCAATTCACAAATTAAGCACTGGCCGTGGCTAAACGTAATTTGCCCCAAATCATCAAACTGATGTCATCAGAGAAGGACTGCCGGCGATTAAAGATTACCAAAACACATTGTTATCAAAATAAACATTGGAAATTTAGATTTCATGCAGACTTATTGCAATACAGCCTACGTTTAGCACAACCTACGCTTGTTTTCAATTAAAAAAAAATATATATATTAAATACAATGCAGCTAGCGGACATTTTTGAATTCACTTTAGTACTGAATTTCTTCTTTGTATGTAACATCGTAATTATATTGTCACATGACCATTTCTCTCTTTAAACGTCACTTGAAATTAAAATACAATTTTTTTTAGATGTTAGTATCAGCATGTTAGTCTTAAGGATATCTATAAGCTAGTGTTCTCCAAAACAATGACAAAGTTCAGATTTAGATGATATAAACATCCAAAGTTTGCAGTTTGTTACTTACGCCTAAATGGATCAATGATTTTTATGACATCACCTCATACTTCAGGTTCTCATCAAACCTTCTGACCAATCAAATGCTGTCTAGTGTCTGACATGCCCTACCCCCTTTTTCTCATTGGCTTTTCATTTGATGTGCTTGAGCTCCATAGATATATACATTAGATTTCGCCTACCCTGCTGTTTTCTATTAAAACGAATGCGTCAATAGAGCCGCCATTTTAGTACAGGGTAGCGCTCCTTTGAAATGAATGCGGGACCAAGGTGAAGTGGAGGACTGTGGCCATCCAAAGCCAGAGGAATACACATATACACATATATCTATGATCGAGAGTTTTCCCCGGTGGTCAGTATGCAAATATTTTTTTCAATTACGAAATATTGTAATTTTACATCACTTTTCTACATTGATGGATCAGTGACCGCACGGGCATTGCCGACAAAAAGCGTGTGTTTGTGTGCATGGAAATGCATTATCCTCCTTCCCTGTTTAATTTGATCTAATCCGTGTCCTGAAACTCACCCCTTCTCCTGCTTTCACTTCTCATTCTGACGGAGGGAGCGATTTGTTTGTGAATGAATCCCTGTTATGAACGACTCGTTCACTTAGCCGACAATAATACAAGTTTCTAGCAGCGCAGCGTCTTGTTGTCATATTTCAAAACATTGTTTGCTTATTTTATTCAACAAAACTAGCATAAGTCTAGAATTTAGTGCGAGTTGGTGCTACTTTGCCTTATGGTGAATGCAGTAAGTGACTGTATTATCATCAATAACATTACTTGTTAAGCACAAAAGTTTTTTAACATACAAAAACATAAAAAACGAAATCTTACCTATGAAATGTTCTGCCTTTGTGCTTTGTTTTCTTTGTTTGTTCGTTACTACACCCGTACACAGCGCTAAAGTCCAGCATCTTTACATTGGCACACTGTCTTGACTAGTGCGGTTGAATGACGTTTGTCCTAGGAGCACTGTACCAATGTGGCGGCGCTATTGACGCATGCTCAGGGTCCCTATGCGATATCTAGTGTATATATCTATGCTTGAGCTCAACCACTCTCACTGGCAGAGATGTGGTTAAAACGAAATTGTATTTATCTATTGGCTGTTTTTTTAAAGGGAGGAGCTACGATATGCTCCTCCCTCTCTTTGTTTCAGTAGAGATTATGTCAAACATCGAATAAACAATGCTAATTTCAAAGCACTTCATAGGACCTTTAAGTGCACTTATACCATAAGTGTCCATTTATTTCAGTAATTTCAAGTATTTTTTTTTTTAAGTATACCTTATATGTGAAAATAAAGTATTTATAAAGTTTACTAAGTTCTGAAGTACACTAAAAGAGCACTTACAGTTCAATAACCTTACTCTCACTTGTTGTTTTTAGTAGTTCATGTGGTTGGACTGTACGTATGTAGTATCAACACTGAACTCCCGGAGCTTTGTTTATTCAGGTCAAGGCCAAGGTGTGTATTTCAACTAGGATTATATCACATATAGAATATTAATTACACATTTCAAAGCACTTCATGGGACCTTTAAGTGCACTTATGCTGTAAGTGTCCATTTATTTCACTATATTCAAGTACAGTTTTTTTTAAAGTCTACTTTTAAGTTGACTAAAAGAGCACTTCCAGTACAATAACATTAATCTCATTTGTTTTTTCACAAGGGTTTACTAGACCATGAGGTTGTACTGTATGTAGGTTTTGCATTATTCAGGTCAAGGTGTCCCACATAGCAAAGTTCCTTTGGCCCAGCTCTGGGGCACACAATCAGTTTTTGCTTGGCCCACATGCCGCAGTGAATTACGGTACATGACTGGACCAAGTCTGGCTTCCATATAAGAGCCAAACATCGACCATATCTGAGCCTAGTCTCAGCCAAGTTAGAAGATTAGAAGATGCAAACAGTAAGATGGAAATGACTTTGTGCATCAAAATATTTCTTTACTCAAAAAATCATTTAAATGTGGGTCAAGATAGGCCAAACTTACGTGACTCACATATTAATTTTTAACATCTGGGCCATACTACATTTGACATCTGGCCCATGTCTTGCGTGCCGCCTTAAACACGATGCCACCTCTGTCAAACCTGGACCATTTTTGGCCCACATGCTGTTTGGATGAATGCCTGCTGTGCTAGCTTCATGCCAAATTTGGGCCAGAATTCTTTGCTAGCTGGTGTGTGTCTGTTTTGGTCATGAAAATCAGTCAGGTGTATTAGTGCTAGTGTTTAATCATTTCTCTCTTGTGTAATTCTGTTAGTTCGGCATCAGGGCTCGACGTTAACTTCATCGCACACCAGACACAGTGGTTTTATATTTTTTTACTACTGCTGCATGTTACTTTAAGAAATTGTGCCTATAACAAAATCAATTGGGTTTTAAAACAAAAAATAATTGACACAGATAAAAGAAATCTCTTCAAATCCCAGCAGGCACCTTAATGTAAAAAAAAACCCTGTCATGTCAAGCTTTGGTGTGCACATGTTTTCCTGTGGGACGTGTTTTGGCACAAATCTGTGTTGTGTTTTCCTCTCTTGAAGGATTTCTGAGACCTCAAGCCACCATGATGCAGTGTCTCCAGTTTCTGGTCGAACCCACCAAGAACGTCACAGAGAAGTTTAAGGTACACCTTTCTAAAATATCTAAACATCTAGAATACATATAAAACAGAGCAATGTGAACTAGGGCTGCAAATATATCATGTTTCAGCATCGATTGTGCATCTACGATAGTCACAAATGAGCAGTTCAAGAGGGTTTAAAGGGGATGTATTATCTCTTTTTTTTACAAGATGTAAAGTAAGTCTCTGATGTGTGTGTGTGAAGTTTCAGCTCAAAATACCACTCAAATAATGTTTGATGACTCTTTCAAACTGACCCTTTTAGGCTTTGATCCTAATTGTGGCGTTTTGGTGACTGTCGCTTTAAATGCAAATGAGATTGTGCTCTTTTCACAAGAGGGCGGAGCTACAAATGCCTGTGTGTCAGCATAGTGGCAGATTCAAAAACAAGTATAACGTCCTATGCTAATGAGGGAGAGATGGGCACTAGTGGGCGGGGCTTTCCCCCTCTGATGACATCATACAAATGAAGAATGTCAATCAAAGCGTTTCTGCAGACTGTTTTTATCAAGCGTGTTTATAAAAGATACATTATTAAATTCTTACCATTTAAAGCTGGTTATATTCACAGATTGCTGCCACACAACTGTTTAAACCCCTCATGAATGTGATTTTTGCATAATAGCTCCCCTTTAAAGCAAGACATTATTACATTTGAAACTTTAATAAAGATTAATTTTATTTAATACAGTGAAGAATACGCAGTGTAGTTTTAAATTGGAATATTCAATCTCTGCACCTGAATACTGTTTGACTAGCATGAAAACCATAAAGCTTGACTTTTATCTTTGCTCTATTGTATGCTTGTATGTTTATTATATTTTATGCAAGATTCACTCGCTTACAAAATCACCTTAAATCAATTTAAAATGATGAAACCTTCACAACTAGACCTATTCAAGTCAACTGGTAATCATATCACAATATTTATCGCAATGTCAATTCTTTCGAATATCGTGCAGCCATAATGTGAACTGTTGATATCAGTAGGCATAATAATGTTTCTACAGTTCCTAGTCTTCCTAGTCAGATTAGCACAGATGTAGACAGCGCCCTCTAGTGGATTTCTCATCTGAAACATACAACAAAACACACCCCAAGCGACGTATTTCAGACTCACAAAAATGTAAACAGCGGCCTCTAGTGGATTTGTCATCTGAAACTGCGACAAAACGCACCCGAAGTAACGTATTTGAGACTCACAAAAACGTAAACAGCGCCCTCTAGTGGATTTGTCATCTGGAATGTATAACAAAATGCACCCTTAGTAGCGTATTTCAGATTTGCACAAATGTAGACAGCGCCCTCCAGTAGATTTGTCATCTGAAACGTGCGACAAAACGCACACTATGTATTTCAGATTGGCACAAATGTACACAGCACCCTCTAGTGGATTTGTCCTCTGAAACATGCAACAATATGCACCCAAGTAACGCATTTTAGATTCGCACAAAAAATGTACACAGCGCCCTCTAGTGGATTTGTCATCTGAAATATGCAACAAAACGCACCCTAAGTAACATATTTCAGACTCGCAAAAACGTAAACAGCGCCCTCTAGCGGATTTGTCATCTGAAATGTACAACAAAATGCACCCTAATGCTGCGTTCACACCAGACGCGGAAGAAGCGTCAAGCGCGAGTGATTTACATGTTAAGTCAATGCAAACGCGCGAATAGGCATCCTGCGGCGCGATACGCGCGAATGGCGCGGCGCGAATGACGCGAATTGCGCGAATGGCGCGTTTTCCGCGTTTGACGCGCGAACCGCTCGAGTTGGAAAATCTGAACTTCTGCGGACATTCGCGCCGCGTTAACCAATCAGGAGCTTGCTCTTGTGGGGGCATGATTGTGACGTAGCACCTGTTGTTGGTGTCCGGGGGAAATCCTCCAGCCGACACCGACAACAGTTCATCAAACTGGGCTTGGCTCAGTCAGAAGCACCGCTGAAAGCCCCAGTCATCCAGGTTAAGTTTCTGGAGGAGTTTATGAGCTCACAGAGCTGGGTGCACCTCTGAAAGTATCTAGTGGACTCAGACACTGCTTCAAACGTATCGACGCTGTTTTACAGCCTTTATAAAGCACATAAACACAGTTTTTTTATCAAAAAAATCCATGTTAGCATTTAGCAACGAAGCTACAGTCACCGGGCAGACAGAAGCCCTGCCCATGACGCGAATCCGCGTCTGTTCTGAAGTGAATTTGACGCGCGAATGAAGCGGAGTTTGACGCGCGAATGAAGCGAGTAAACTCAAATGTTCTCGCGTCTATTTACTCGCGAATAGCGCGATTTTGCCGCGCGTTCCGCGTCTGGTGTGAACGCAGCATAATAATGTATTTCAGATTTGCACAAATGTAGACAGCACCCTCTAGTGGATTTGACATCTGAAATGTGCAACAAAACGCACTCTAAGTAACGTATTTCAGACTCGCAAAAATGTAAACAGCGCTCTCTAGCAGATTTGTCATCTGAAATGTACAACAAAAATGCACCCTAAGTAACGTATTTCACATTTGCACAAATGTAGACAGCACCCTCTAGTGGATTTATCATCTGAAACGTACAACAAAACGGACCCTAAATACGTATTTTAGATTCGCACAAAAAATGTACACAGCGCCCTCTAGTGGATTTGTCATCTGAAACATGCAACAAAACGCACCCTAAGTAACAAATTTCAGATTTAGCACAAATGTAGACGGCGCCCTCTAGTAGATTTTTCATCTAAAACGTACAACAAAACACACCCTAAGCGGCGTATTTCGGACTCACAAAAATGTAAACAGCGGCCTCTACAGGATTTGTCATCTGAAACTGCAACAAAACGCACCCGAAGTGACGTTTTTCAGACTCGCAAAAACGTAAACAGCGCCCTCGTGTGGATTTGTCATCTGAAATGTAAACAAAATGCTCCCTAAGTAGCGTATTTCAGATTTGCACAAATGTAGACAGCGCCTTCTAGTAGATTTGTCATCTGAAACGTGCAACAAAACACATACTATGCATTTCAGATTGGCACAAATGTACACAGCACCCTCTAGTGGATTTGTCATCTGAAACATGCAACAAAACGCACCCTAAGTAGCATATTTCAGATTCGCACAAACATAAACAGCGCCCTCTAGTGGATTTTTTTCAGGGGAGTTGGAGAGGGGTCATTTAATCAAATTCATTAGATATTTAATGATTTTGTGTGTGCAGGAGTTTCGTAAGAAGTCGAAGAATGAGAAGAGAGAGCCGCTGGACGAGAGTCAGCTGTTTATCGTGAATCTCGCCAAGGACCTGGGACGAGTGTGTCAGGTACACATACAGATACAGAGTATGCCTAAAACACCAGTTATGGCTGAATAATCTCATGCATATGAACTGAACTGTGTTCCATGCAAGAGAATTTCACATTTGAACTGATTTGTTCACGCTGTATTGGAATTGAAATGTGAAAACAGGAGGAGAAATTCAGTGCCATATTCAGTTATTTATGGTTGGGCTCCAAACTTAAAGCTTGATTTAAATGTAATTTCATAAAGACATAAATAAAACAAAAATACCCTTGTACATGTGGATGTGTTTTTTTTCCCCAGAGGTCTGAGGTGCTGGAGCACATCTCCAACAGTGAGGATGTGTGGCCCACGCTCACCTGCAGGGCCTTCATTCTGGAGTGGGCGGCACTGCTGGAGAGCAAGGTAATTAAACACTTTAAAGTCAGCATGAACCAGAAGCTGCAACCATTTATTTTTTTGCATTACAAGGCAAACCATTTTTTTTGTCTTAATGACATGCACAGATGAATTGTTCACCACAAAACTAGCAATGTGAGCTAACAACATCAATATGGTTAGTTTAGATTTCATTTGTACTTTAAGCACAGTGTGAAAAGCCCTACTGAAACCAAAACACTGTCATTTCTGGTGCTAATAGAGGCTGCCAGCATTTGTAACAGAACAGCTTATGTTGTTGTATCAGAAAAGGCCGATGCAGACTGACGGCTGGCCAGAGAGAAGTGACTGGAAGGATCTGGCTCTGAGCAGTGAACAGGACCTGGAGAGAGCCAAGAGAGTCATTATAACCTGGAGCAAAGACTTGAGAGCCCAGCCTGAGGTATTGTTACCAGTTTAACCCTGTTAAGACTATATATATATATATATATATATATATATATATATATATATATATATATATATATGATACTCTAATTATATATATGATACTCTATTTGAATTATAGTTACATATATATATACTGTATACAAAATCAACAGTTCTGTTTAGAGATGCACAGATATGGAAATTTGATCCGATACAACAATGGATAACTCTTTACATTAGGAGGACGATAGCCAATATATTAGCCAAATATATAATTATATATATTTTAATAGTTGAATTATAGTTACATATATATTGTTGACTTAAATACTGTACATTAAACCAGCAGTTCTGCTTAGAGATGCACCGATATGGAATTTTTGACCCGTACAACAACCGATAACTCTTCACATTTGGAGGACGATAGCCAATATTAGCCAAATATATAATTATATGCTTTCATTATTTGAATTATAGCTACATATGGTTGGTATGGTATATATATATATATAAACTTGATATATATATATAAACTTGACTTAAATACTGCACATTCATTCAACAGTTTTGTTTAAGGATGCGCTAATATGGAATTTTTGACCGATACAATAACCGATAACTCTTTCAATTTGGAAGACAATAGCCAATATGTTAGCCAAATATATAATTATATACATTTAATATTTGAATTATAGTTACTTATATATTCTTGACTTAAATATTGTACATTAAATCAACAGTTCTGTTTAGGAATGCACGGATATAGAATTTTTAACCGATACAATAACCGATAACTCTTCACAATTGGAGGACCATAGCCAATATATTAGCCAAATATAAAATTATATATATTTTCTATTTGAATTATAGTTACGTATCTATTTTTGACTTAATGTACATTAAATCAACAGTTCTGTTTAGGGATGCACCGATATGGATATTTTTGACTAATACAATAACCGATAACTCTTTCGTTTAGGAGGACGATAGCCCATATTCTAGGCAAATGTATAGTTATAAATATATATTTGATAATCGAATTATATTTACATATATATTTTTGACTTAAATGCTGTACATTAAATTAACATTTCTGCTTAGGGATGCACCAATATGGAATTTTTGACCGATACAATAAACGATAACTCTTTCTAGTTAGAGGACGATAGCCAATATATTAAGCCAAATCTATAATTTTCTATATTAAATATTTGAATTATAGTTACATAAATATTCTTGACTTAAATACGGTACATTAAATCAGCAGTTCTGTTTAAGGATGCATCGATTTAAAATTTTTGACAGATACAATAACCGATAACTCTTCACATTTGGAGGATGATAGCCCATATTTTAGCCAAATATATAGTTATAAATAAATATATTTGATAACTGAATAATAGTTACATATATATTCTTGACTTAGGTACTGTACATTTATTCAACAGTTCTGCTTAGGGATGCACCGATATGAAATTTTTGACTGATACAATAACCGATAACTCTTTCGATTTGGAGAACGATGGCTGATATATTAGCCAAATATATAATTATATATATTTTGATATTTGAATTATACTTACATATATATTCTTGACTTAAATACTGCACATTAAATCAACAGTTCTGTTTAGGGATGCACCGATAATGGAATTTTTAAACTAATACAATAACCGAAAACTCTTTCAATTTGGAGGAAGGTAGCTGATATAAATGCTATTACTAATGGGATTTCTTTTTGAGTAACAAGCAAGCAAATAAATGACTGTTTCCCCCATTATAACGCTATTACCATTACTGTGTTATATAATAGGGCTAGGGTTAGGGTTATGCCCTATTGATCCCAGATGTGTTTTTAAGTTTGGATGAACTGGAAGCTGCAACCTTTTTTTTTCGTATTGTGACGCAGTTCCTAGAGAAACGGAATATTAAATGAGAAAACAGTGGGCGTGGCTTGTTTTTTCTACTGCGAGCTGATTGGATGTAGTAAAGTAGGCATTTCATTCAGAAAGATGGGGAAAAGGGTTTGGGGAGAGTTATTGCAACCTGTCAGACTCCTCCTGTTCACTGTTTCTGTTTGTTGTCCAAACTGATAGTTGGAGGGGCGTGGTTAAGTATGTTAGCCCCGCCCAATACCTCAGACAGACCTAATCTGAGAATTGAACTGAAAACAAACAAGAAGTGCAATTAATTTTAGACTACAAGGACAAACCAATAGCAGTGTGAGCTAACAAAATCAACATGATTAGTTTTGATTTCATTTGTACTGTAATACCTTTAATATCAGCTGTATTGTGTGTGAGCATCATGTATTTTCTGCTCTGCTTTTAGCAAAGTGTGTGGCCTGGAGAGCAGGTGGTGGCGGCTCTGGATGATCTGGAGGCTCACTGGAAGCGAGGCCGGATGGAGACCCTGCAGTCCGCCATGGAGCTGCTGTTCTGGACACTCGTCAACAAAGACCTGGACAAGGTATGAAGAGGAAGAATGTATGTAAGCCTGGAGCATGAAACCAGTCTTATGTTGCACAGGTTTATTTGTGGGAATAGCCAAACATACACTGTATAGATTAAATTAAATGATTTTTGACTCTTCTAAAGCATCATAATACCCTAATATGTTTGCAGATATTTAAGAAACATGCTAATGAACATACTTGTTTATCTGAACAACAATGCTGAAGTCAGTTTTTGTGCTCTGAGAATGTGCGCACAGAATATCTGTCTTTGTTTTAGTCTCTATAACCAGCCCGCTGCTGCTTTACCCAATTATATTTTAGCACCCTGGGTTGCCTTGGTGGAGTGTATTTCATTTCAGTCTTGAAGGCTGCCTCGATGTAAGCTGGAGTGGCCAAAAATGTGACCCCCAGAGGACAGTAGCAGTCTCCGAAATCAGATGTGGTTTTTATTTAGCAAATATTACAAAAGTAAACATTAGCTGAGCAGTTTAAAGTGTGAGCTTGATCTTCTTTTTGTGTCATCTAGCAACCTGCGGGTGCGTCATGTTGTCAGAAAAGGGGTCGGGTGAAAGAAAAACTCCCAACTCCCAATATAGCCACAGCCTTATCACCTTGAAGCCCAGGACCGGTTACTCACTGAAGCTAAGCAGGGCTGAGCCTGGTCAGTACCTGGATGGGAGACCACATGGGAAAACTAGGTTGGAAGTGGTGTTAAAGAGGCCAACAGGGGGCGCTCAATCTGTGGTCTGTGTGAGTCCTAATGCCCCAGTGAAAGTGAAGGGGACACTATACTGTCAGTGGGCGCCGTCTTTCGGATGAGCCGTAAAAACCGAGGTCCTGACTCTCTGTGGTCATTAAAAATCCCATGGCACTTCTCGTAAAGAGTAGGGGTGTAACCCAGTGTCCTGGCCAAAGTCCCTTCATCGGCACTTTTCCATCATGGCCCCATCCACCGAATTGGCTCTATCACTGTCTCTTCACTCCACCTATATCTGGTGTGTGGTGAGCGCACTGCCGCCATTGTCCTGTGGCTGCCGTCGCGTCATCCAAGTGGATGCTACACACTGGTGGTGGTGTGGAGAGACCCCCCTCATGACTGTGAAGCGCTTTGGGTGTATGGCCATACACAATAAATGCGCTATATAAATACACATTACATGTACTTACAATATTTTGAATTTAGACTGCAATATCTACTTTAACCACTAGGTATCAATGCTAAATACTGCACATTTAAGTAAAGATCACGATACATGTAGATATTTTGAACATTTCTGAATGTAAATATGTCAAAACTCAATTTTTTGATTAGTTATATGCATTGCTTAGAGTTTAATCAAGATATAGCTATATAAAATAAAGAGATTTCCTCAGTATATGGAT
Source organism: Danio kyathit (assembly GCA_903798195.1). Classification (NCBI taxonomy): domain Eukaryota; kingdom Metazoa; phylum Chordata; class Actinopteri; order Cypriniformes; family Danionidae; genus Danio; species Danio kyathit. The sequence goes on along the minus strand of LR812521.1, from coordinate 76,477,834 downwards.
TTTTTTGAACCCTTATATTAAAGATTTTTGAATCTCAGCCAAATATTGTCCATATATCAGTGGAAAGCTTGTTTATTAAACTTTTCAGTTTATCTATACATTTTAAAAAGACACTTATAGCTGGTTTTGTGGTCCTGGGTCAAATATTACAGGAGCCTTAGAGATTACTAACTACTTTACTAACACAAAAACCTTTCTGTGTTTAGGAGAGCATTCCTCAGAAGTGGCTCGTGTGGAAACAGAGGAGCCAAAAAATAGGTCCGAAAACCATTCAGTATCATGAGAGTCATAGGGGAAGTGGATCTGTAAACGACCGCAGCCATTGCTAACGTTCACTTAGCCATTAAATTAGACACCCTGAAGTTCGTTGCACAAAATGAGTTGAGAAAATTCACTTTTGGGTTGACAAAACCAAACAGCCAATCACTAGACACATGAGTGCAGCAAACAGCCAATCACAGGACACATGAGTGTAGAAAACAGCCAATCACACAACTCAAGAAGGCAGCAAACAGCCAATCACACAACACATGAGTGCAGCAAACAGCCAATCACAGGACACATGAGTGTAGCAAACAGCCAATCACAGGACACATGAGTGTAGCAAACAGCCAATCACAGGACACATGAGTGTAGCAAACAGCTAATCACAGGACACATGAGTGCAGCAAACAGCCAATCACAGGACACATGAGTGTAGCAAACAGCCAATCACACGACACATGAGTGCAGCAAACAGCCAATCACACAACTCAAGAAAGCAGCAAACAGCCAATCACACAACACATGAGTGCAGCAAACAGCCAATCACACGACACATGAGTGCAGCAAACAGCCAATCACAGAACACATGAGTGTAGCAAACAGCCAATTACAGGACACATGAGTGTAGCAAACAGCCAATCACACGACACATGAGTGTAGCAAACAGCTAATCACAGGAGACGAGTGTAGAAAACAGCCAATCACAGGACACATGAGTGTAGCAAACAGCCAATCACAGGACACATGAGTGTAGCAAACAGCCAATCACAGGACACATGAGTGTAGCAAACAGCTAATCACAGGACCCATGAGTGTAGCAAACAGCCAATCACACAACACATGAGTGTAGCAAACAGCCAATCACACAACACATGAGTGTAGCAAACAGCCAATCACAGGACACATGAGTGTAGCAAACAGCCAATCACACGACTCAAGAAGGCAGCAAACAGCCAATCACACGACATTTGTGCAGCAAACTGCCAGTCATATGACACATGAGTGTAGCAAACAGCCAATCACAGGACACATGAGTGTAGCAAACAGCCAATCACAGGACACATGAGTGCAGTAAACAGCCAATCACAGGACACATGAGTGCAGCAAACAGCCAATGACAGGACACATGAGTGTAACAAACAGCCAATCACAGGACACATGAGTGTAGCAAACAGCCAATCACACGACTCAAGAAGGCAGCAAACAGCCAATCACACGACACATGAGTGTAGCAAACAGCTAATCACAGGACACATGAGTGTAGCAAACGGCCAATCACATGACTCAAGAAGGCAGCAAACAGCCAATCACAGGACACATGAGTGTACAAAACAACCAATCACATAAGACATAAGTTCAGCAAATAGTTAATCACAGGACACATGAGTGCCGCAAACAGCCAATCTCATGACTCAAGAAGGCAGCAAACAGCCAATCACAGGACACATGAGTGTAGCAAACAGCCAATCACACGACTCAAGAAGGCAGCAAACAGCCAATCACACGACACATGAGTGTAGCAAACAGCTAATCACAGGACACATGAGTGTAGCAAACGGCCAATCACATGACTCAAGAAGGCAGCAAACAGCCAATCACAGGACACATGAGTGTACAAAACAACCAATCACATAAGACATAAGTGCAGCAAATAGTTAATCACAGGACACATGAGTGCCGCAAACAGCCAATCTCATGACTCAAGAAGGCAGCAAACAGCCAATCACAGGACACATGAGTGTACAAAACAACCAATCACATAAGACATAAGTGCAGCAAATAGTTAATCACAGGACACATGAGTGCCGCAAACAGCCAATCACACAACTCAAGAGAGCAGCAAACAGCCAATCACACAACATTTGTGGAGTAAACTGCCAGTCATATGACACATGAGTGTAGCAAACAGCCAATCACACGACTCAAAAGGGCAGCAAACAACCAATCACAGGACATATAAGTGTACAAAACAATCAATCACACAAAACATAAGTGCAATAAACATGGTGACGAAGCCCAATCAAAACCTTCTTGAGCTCGAAAACTCAAGACTTTGCTCAAACCAGGATAAAACCCAATGCAGATTTGTGCTATAAAACTCATAATAACTCACCCTCAGTGTTTGTAAACCCTGCAAAATGTATTTCAGACCTGATATAATATGCACATTTTTGTCACTGGATTTCAGAATTTAGGCTCCATATTTAAATTGCAGTTGAATTGTATATTTTAGCGTTTTGATTGGTGAATATGTCTATCTTTTAGTCATTTATATTTATAAATGGATCTCTTTTTGCCTCAGGTGCCGCCCCATACATTCCTCACATGGGTGAGCCTCATGCTTTGCTTTTAATCTGAATTTCCAGACCGTTTTGAGGTTGAATGATGGACTGAATAATAATTCTCACTATAAACTTTTGTTTTATTTAGTGTGGGACTGGATCTGTGATGCAGGAGGTAAGAAGGCTTTTATACTCTCACTTATGGCTCCATTTATTGCAAAAATCCTTACTGCTGAGATGTTTACATCCTGGGACCACTGCACGCTTTTTATGGCAACAGTCACAGGACGTAAACATCTCTGCAGGACGAATTTTTATCTCAGGATAATGGGTCTCACTCATAATTGTGTATGTTTTTCGCACATTTGAACTTCAAAAACGGTTTGCCTAATTCACAACAAAAGTACTCACAAATGCTTGTTCTTTGACTCGTTCTTCTGTGAGTGATTTTGCCACCAAAACAAAAGACAAAGTAAAAGAACTAACAATAATGAACGGGAGGTTTGGTGTCAGACGTGGAAGCCAGAAAAATTAGCAATTTAAAAAATACGCATATATCAATCAAAAATGTCCTGGGCAACCTAAAGTGTCCCCAGCAGGCACGTTGCAAGTTGTTTGGAAATGAAAATCGGGTTGACGTCAGAACCCAGACTTTCCAATGCAACCTAAAACCAACAAAATATGATGTTACTGCTTGATTTTGTGTGGACATTACCATAAGACGTCTATCAGACGTTGGATTTTGGTTGCCATATCTGACGAATAAATGTCAGCGTTTGACGTCAATATGACAGTGGTTTGAGATGTTGGCTCAACGCTGTATTTTGGTCACACAACATAAAAACAACCAAATATCAACATCATTTTATGTTGTTATTGGAAGTCAAAATAACATTGTCCTTAGACGTTGGTGACCTAAATCTAACCAATATTAATGTCTTATGACGTGTGTCTGCTGGGACTGAACAGCTATCGTTCCTTACAAGAGTGAATGGGATCCATTGTTTTATATTCATGTCTTTGATGAATTGAAATGATTCCCAGGATTAGAAACAAAACAATTTGGAATGATTTATAGTTTAGGAAACCAATCACTGATTACACATTAGTCAGGCTCTTCACAGAAAACTGCACTATGATGACGTATTTTAAAACTGAAACTGAATATTGAGTTGGGGGCGGGTTTTGAAGGACTGCCGTTTTAACCCCACCAGTCCTACACCACCCAACCCGCTCCAAGCTGGGATTGAACCAGCTATTCTTAGTATGGGAGTTAGTTGCTCTAACAAGGAAGCTAAAGACCATGGCCTCTAGCGTCTGTCGCTAGAACACCTTTATAGAGGTCAGAGGAGTGAGGTTTACCTGCACAGCAATTCACTAGCTGGCCTCCATTACACTCAACCCCCCCCCAAAACCTCACTCCCATTCGGGTCATGGCACTAATCTAACCCCGCCAGTCCTACACAATCCAACTTACTCCGAGCTGGGATCGAACCAGCAATTCTTTGTCATGGGAGTCGATTGCTCTAACATGGAGGCTAAGTACCATGGCCTCTTGCGTCTGTTGCTAGAGCACCTTTATAGAGGTCCGAGTACCTGCACAGCACTTCACTAGCTGACCTCCGTTACACTCACCACCCTAAACCTCACTACCATTCGGGTCGCGGCACCAGTCCAATCCCACCGGTCCTACACAACCCAACCCACTCCGAACTGGGATCGGACCAAAAGCACCTTTATAGAGGTCAGAGTGAGGTTTACCTGCACAGCACTTTACTAGCTGGCCTCCGTTACACTGTTCCAGAGCAGCATGAATTAATTGTTCACCTTAAGACTAATAGTGTGCCTACTAAATTGTAAACCTACTAAATTGTATTGCTTGCTTGACCTGATGAAGACTGTATTTGTCAAATTGTTGTCCCAATAGACTTTTTAGAGCAATAGTTGCAGATGTTTAACAAAATTCTGCACATAAATAACTAGGGGTAGGCTCAAATCTCTGTTCGTTCCCTGACAGTGGAAGTGACCCTTGACCTGGACACGGCCAACCCTGACCTGCTTATCTCGGAGGACGAGCGGCGCATGCGCTGTGGTTTCGAGCGCAGTGATGTGCCCAATTATCACCAGCGCTTTGACGGCTGGTGGTGTGCAGTGGGCACTGAAGGCTTCTGCTCCGGCCGGCAGTACTGGGAGGTGGATGTGGGAGAAATGGACTGGCGTATCGGCGTGGCCAAAGAGTCGGCATTACGGAAGGGCTTTAAGTCTCTGAACACCGACACCGGATACCTGACCCTGCGACTGGAGCGCGGCACAGAGCTGAAGGCCCTCACCGTCCCGTTCACCGCCCTGCCGGCCGCCCTGATCCCCCGCAAGGTGGGGGTATACCTGGATTTCGACCAGAGTCAGCTGTCCTTCTATGACGTGGAGAACCGCTCCCACATCTACACCTACAACGAGATTCTGGGAGAAAAGCTGTTTCCGCTGTTCGGGACGGTGGAGATCGTGAAGGACCTGGTGATCCGCTCACCCGGGGCCCGGAGCCACTGCCTGTGCCCAAGCTTGTGCCTGTGGGCCTGAGACACCAGCTGGAACCCTAGACCTCTAGAGCAGTGGTTCTCAACTGAGTGCAAGCGGGGGGAAAAACCTAAAGCAGGGTAAAATGTGAAATGCTAGTATTTTTATATGATGGAAGATTTTGTGAAAGAGCTTTAAGTAAACCAACCAGCTATGCCAGCTATCATAACATTAAAGGGGAGCTCTTATGCCCCTTTTACAAGATGTAAAATAAGTCTCTGATGTCCCTAGAGAGTGTTTGTGAGGTTTCATCTCAAAATAAGACACACATTTTTTTTTTATTAATTCTTTGAAACTGCCCCTTTTAAGTATTGATACAAATAGATTTTTTACGACAGTTTTAGTGACTGTCGCTTTAATTTTAAACGAGATCATGCTCCCAGTGCTCTTTTAAAAAGCCAATTCGTCAGCAAAGTGGCTGATTCAAAATAGGGCAAACGCTATCTCTGTGAAATGCTGAAAATGTCAAAAGAAGTGGCTAAGAAGGAAGTAGGCTATGGAGACTACTGTATTAATTCGTGCATCCTATAATTTGACAATTGTAATGCCTTTAAGTCGCTGACTTTATCTTCGGCAGGTACGTTATGAAAACACTAATGGCGGACGGCTGCTTCTCACTTAAGACTGTCTATGATAATGAGGGGCAGAGCTTTCCCCCTCTAATTACATGTACAAAGGAACAATGTCAAAGTGTTTCTGCAGGAGGAGTTCCGGTTATGGCGCCTGAGGAGTAGTCGTGCACACAGTCCGCTCCCAAAAAACTTTTCAGTTTTGTCTTTTAACATCAGTGCTTTTGTTGGTATCTGACAGTATTTGTTTATCTAGTTTTCTGTGACTTAATTGGCTATTGAAATGTCAAAAGGAAGGAGCAGACAGGTCGATAAAGAGAAGGCTAACGTTACATTAGCTGAGATTCGTTCGTTACATGACCACCTTAGAGCCTCAATCGGAGAAGACATCAAAACGTCATTCGAAAGTTTAGCAGCCAAACTAGATAACATTCAATCCACGGTGGCTGATCATGATCTTCGCATCGGCAACCTTGAGTCCGGTGCTACAGAGATTAGTCAGCAGCTCGATCAACTTGATGCTATGTGTTCGAGGCTTCAGATGGACAACGAGTAGCTAAAAGTCTTCGATCTTGAGAGTCGCAGCCGGCACCAAAACATTTGAATTGTGGGCTTACCCGAATCAATCGAGGGGCCGACGACTTTTTTCTCTCAGCTTCTGGTCAAAGTGTTTTTGCAGATAAAATAAAGTTAATACATTTTCACCATTAGAGACTGGCTGTGTTTAAACCCCTTACAAGTGTGATTTTTACATAATAGGTCCCATTTAAAACGTTTAATTTTTAGTTCGTTTAAACGACTACAATCCCATCAAGCATTGCGAATGACATCATCATCCCGCTCCAAATGGGATATATTGCATTCTGAAGGGCACTTCGGAGTGAAATCATTCATGGCTGCCACGATTGAGCTCCTACTCCTAGCAAAGACGTTGCTGTATGTTTGCTTTTTGAGAACAAAGTTATTAGTTGTGGAACTCCAGCAAGGCTATTTTATTCACTCCAGTAAATACAAAGTGATAGAGTTATTAGAGATGACGCCAATGTATTGTTCAATGACTACGCTGTGTTAGCAATAATAACAACATTACCTGAATTCTGCTATTAAATAACAGTTTTAAAAATGTTAAGGTCAACAGTTGTGTTCAATGAATTAATTAACAACCCCAGAGCTCATGCATTTGACAAATAAACTCTGACGTAATTACACCCACATGACCAATCAGCCGTCTCCATTATGTTTGCCTTGTTTATTTCTGGTTGCTAGGTTACCAATACTACAGTCAGCCACTCAACAACTTGACGAATAAACTCTTGACATCGCGAACATTACACCCACATGACCAATCAGCCGTCTCCATTATGTTTGCCTTGTTTATTTCTGGTTGCTAGGTTACCAATACTACAGTCAGACACTCTAACGGGTTGTTCACACCAAACGCGACTTGCGCGAACAAATTTGCTATTTCCGTGTAAATAGATGTGTGAACATTTTAAGTTTACTTGCTTCATTCGCGTGTCAAATTTGCTTCATTCGTGCGTGAAATTCACTTCACAATAGACTCTGATTTGCGTCATGGGCAGGGATTATGTCAGCCTGATGACTTTAGTTTTATTGCTAAATAGCTAACATTGATATTATTAAGTGAGTAGCTGTGCTTATGTGCTTTAGGAAGGCTGAAAAACAGCGCATATTCTTTCGACGCCGTGTCTGAGTCCAGTAGATCCTTTCAGCAGTGCTGAAAGGCCCAGTTTGATGTGCTGCTGTCTGGTGTCGGCAGGAGGATTTCCCCTCGGGACACCAACAACAGGCGATACATCATAATCACGCCCCTACAAGAGCAAGCTCCTGATTGGTTAACGTGGCATGAATGTCCGTTTAAGTTCATATTTTCCAACTTGAGTGATTAGCGAATAGCAAGGTGTCTATTCACGTATTTGCATTGACTTAACATGCAAATCACTCGCGCTTGACACTTCTTCCACGTCTGGTGTGAATGCAGCACAACAGCTTGACGCATAAACTCTGACGTTGTGAACATTACACCCACATGAGCAATCAGCTGGCTCATTATGCTTGCCTTGTTTATTTTTGGTTGCTAGGTTACCAATCCTACAGTCAGCCACTCTAACAACTTGATGGAAATGTTCTGTTTAAGCGACCTTTGAAAAGATTCGCTTCACGTTTAGATGCCCGACTATTGATCATTTCGACTTTGCACAAGAGATTCCAATATTAAGGTTATTTCTAAACGCTCTCTTATCATTCAAACCACTTTGTACGTATGAAGTTAATTGACAACATTCAATGTCACGGTTGGATAAACTGCATTGATGGTTTTCGAAACCTTTGCTTGAAACTTGTCTGAAGTGTGAAATTGCATATTGTTCATCTTGAGCACTTTATAGGAAAATTAAGACATTTGAGTGTGTGATGCGAAAAACTGTTTTTAACAACTAAACATAAATAGCTCCTTGTTTGGTCGTCCTGACGGAAAACCAGTTGAGAACCAGTGCTCTAGTCCACCACTGGGCTGCATTAGATATCAGTTTGTAGTGATTAACTGTGATCCATAGCAGTGAAGCCCAGTAAATCCATTAAAGTAGTGTACAATCTCTTCCAGCTGCTGCTTCTGTGATACTTCTGCACCTTATTATATGTAACGCAGTGTTCACCTGCCCTGTCTGCACTTTCACATTCATCTCACACACTCAACGTCATGATATATGAACATGCACTTTATGTCAATAATAAATGGAAATGAGCTCAAACCTGTGTGCTCGCTTTTGTCATCCTTTACATCAGGGGTGTCAAAGTCAATTCCCGGAGGGCTGGAGCCCTGCAGAGTTTAGTTCCAGCCCTGCTTCAAAACACCTATCTATAGATACAAAACAAGCCTAAAGCACTCAATTAGTTTGATCAGGTGTGTTTAATTAGGGTTGGAACTAAACTGTGCAGAGCTCCGGTGCTCCAGGAACTGGCTTTGACACATGTGCTTTACATGATCATTTATAGGTTTTCGACTAGTTACTTCAGACAAACACAGAACACCCGAACACTGCAGTGCTTTTTAGTTTTGTCCATAAATAAAACTTGTATCAGAGTTACAGCGTTGTTTTGTCAGCTAGTCATCCTCTGAGAAAACAGTTGATGGTCGCCTAGCCATCTACAAAGAACCAACCCACCCTGGGCCACGGAAAATTTTCAAGCATAGACCGGTCCGCTGTGATGAAAAGGTTGGGGACCACTGATGTAAACTATGTATGGACAAAGTCCCATACCTTACTAGTCTTTGGTGCCGATATTTCCAGTGAACATGACTGGTGAATCCCGTGTTGTAGGGTAGGTTTGAAAACATCAGTAAAATGACAGGAACACAGCACAAGGTTAATGTGGTACTGTTGTGAAAATTTATTTATTTATCACTGCACTCCACTTTCGATAGGGAGGGGTTCAAGTTTTCCCTGGTTTAAAAGCCCCTATTTTACAACATGTAACACTTGTCTTTGTTGTTTTTAGATTGTGTCTGTAAATATTCTGCGCAAAATACCCATCAGATCATTTATTATACCCTGCTGAAAATGTACTGCTGTGTAGATTTCATTTATGCTACTGTACAAAATAAACCAGATTTAATGTCCACAAACAGGTGTGATTGAAGCATCCTTGTTTATACAGCCCCAAATCAGAAAACCACTAAATGGAAAACGCATATAAAAAGAGAAAGTAGTGATTTCTAAATTTACTTTGGCGTGTGTTTCACATGATTTAATGTGTTCATCATATTTATTTTAATTCACACGTACTCCAATTTTGGTTCTTGCAACACATTTCAAAAATCATTGGAACCGTGAAGCATTTACCTGCAGGGATATTTACAGTTTTAACCCAATAATGACCAGTCTGTCAGACGAAGAAGCAGTCGGAGTCACAGATTCAATGATAAAGATAGTTTACAGTTTCTTCAGCAGAAGCCAGCTTCAACACTCGCAAATGAGTTCGTAGGCCGCTCTTCTGACTTACAGTACAACAACAAATCGATTACACTCTTTACACAAAACCAGAAATGGTGTCAACTCAGGGAAAATATTCCTATTGGTTAAGCAATTGGAGATAGGTCAGGAGTGCAAGCAGGTCAGTCAAGTACCTGCAAACAAGTCTTAAGGTGGGCAACAGTACAGGGTCTTTGTTGTTGCAGTTTACATTTCAAAATGTGCCACACATTCTCTATTAAGGACAGGTCGGGACTGCAGGCAGGCCAGTCAAGTACCTGTATCCTCTTCCTCCTCAGCCAGGACTTTATAATGGGTGCAGAATGTGGTTTTGCAGTGTCTTGTTGAATTATGCATGGGCGCCCCTGGAAAAGAAGCAACATGATGTGCTCCAAAATCTCTTTGTACTTTTCAGCAATAATGGTGCATCACAGAAGTGCAAGTGTTTTAATTCACTCCAGTTCTGTCCAAACAGCTCCCAAAAGTTGATTTTGCATGATTGGAGCCCTTTAAAGCTACAGAGGACATTGTGAAAAGGCACACTGCTGGATGCTAAGCTCTTTTTTCAAAGACTATTTAAAGGGCCACAAAACCCCTCTGTCTCAGCAGGGTGTTTTCACACCTCTAGTTTGGAAAAAGTCAGGAAAGTGGGTGTGTCCAGCTCTGTTTAGGTGGGAGTGTCGGAGTAGGGAAAAAGGAAAGGTGCATTAAATTTTGCACAAAAATGGGAGGCAAAACAAACACACAGACGCAGGGCAGAAAGACAGCGACTGTGTTTACATGGACATCAGTAATCGAATTATTTGCCAAATTATTAAATTGTGGACTGCAGTTTGGCACTTTCATTCAGGAACATTTCCTGCATGCCCCCCGTGACAAATGAGATATTTGATTCGAGGAACTGCTGGAAGCGTGTGTTTTTAATGTAGTGTTTGATACCGCACGGTGAATGACAGAAAAAACCCTCTGCATTTCTCAGTAACTTAGATACACTCGGTAGGTAGCGCCAGAAAGACGTGTGTGTATAGACTATCCTGCCACAAAATGCGGCGAATATTCTACACGATGGTAATAGTTTGATTGCGGTGTTTACATTCAGAGAGCAGCATTTACAGCGGATCTTTCAGTCTATAATATTGCAGTGATATTAACATACTGTAAACTTAGTAACTAAATCATTTTGACTATGGTCTGTCTTTAAAAACTGAAAGAGCACTGCTGGCGATACAAACTAAGTTTGCCTTCTGAATAAACAAACAAAGACCACTGATCGCTTACCAAATCTGTAGAGACATGTCAAATTAACACCAACTGGAGCTGTGTGTTTTTTAAAAGGAGACGATCGTCAAATCCGGATTTTACCATTTCCAGATGCGAAAAGCTCTCGAGTAAACAATGTTCCTTAGACATATTTTTGTCATGTGTCGCGTGCACTGTAATCCACATGCGAGTTCAGCTGCACTCTCATAGCGGGGAAATGAAAACAAAACCTTTGATGCAGCACATTATAAATGCAACACTGACGACCCGTGTCTTCAAACAATTCTTGTTCTTTCACTTGTTTTGGCAACACAGCGTGGCGTCTCTCTGTCGTCTGAACACTGTAACAGCTAAAACAGTCTTCGAAGCTATCATGCATATTAATGAAGTTGCGCCGCATACACAATAGAGCGCGCTGATTGGTTTGAGCAAAGTCTTTCTCATGAATTAATGCTGCACACTCAGCGACGTCACGATGCACTCGCAGGTACAGACATCTGGATTGCACGCAAGTATCTAATCGCCATGACGCAGCTTCAAAAATTAGTTTCAAACCAGAAGTACGAATTTGCTCAAAATAACGCAATTTTTACTTTTTTTTGTGAAATATATGTGTCCTAATAGTGTTTATAGCAGCGTGGGACACATACATGACTGTCAACATCTTAAAACATGCATTCTAGTGTTTCGTGACCCTTTAAAGACAGATAATAACTCACTAGAAAACAACTGGTTATCATAAGAAATTATTAAAATAAAAACAATACATACAAGTCAGGCTAGCAAATTACTGCGTGAATCCTCTCATGTACTTTCAGGCTTCTTCTCTGTTTTAATCTCTTGCCGCAGTGTGAACACGTGTACGGTTTCTCTCCAGTGTGAGTCCTTTGGTGCTGTTTCAACTCATCATCTGTGATAAAAGTCTTCTTACACTCAAAGCAGAAATGCTCCCTCACACCAGTGTGGATCTTCTCATGTCGACTTAAATTTGAGAGCCAGGTAAAACTCCTCCCACACACAGAACATGAATACGGTTTCTCCTTTGTATGAACTGAAAGATGGATCTTCAGAACTGAACACCTAGTAAATGTTTTACCGCACTGATCACATTTGTGTGTTTTCTCTCCAGTGTGGACCACCATGTGTTTAACTAGTGATGAGGGCTCTATAAAACCCTTACCACACTGGGTACATGCGTGTGGTTTCTCTCCAGTGTGGATCTTCATGTGTCGATTAAGGTTTGTTAATTGTCTGAAACTCTTACCACATTGAGTACATGTGAATGGTTTCTCTCCAGTGTGGATCTTCATGTGTTTAATAAGGTTTGATGATTGTGTGAAACTCTTTCCACATCGAGTACATGCGTGTGGTTTCTCTCCAGTGTGGACCATCATGTGTTGATTAAGGGATGATGACTGTGTGAAACCCTTTCCACACTGGGTGCATGTGTGTGGTTTCTCTCCAGTGTGGATCTTCATGTGTAGATTAAGGGATGAGGATTGTGTGAAACTCTTTCCACATCGAGTACATGTGAATGGTTTCTCTCCAGTGTGGATCTTCATGTGTAGATTAAGCGATGATGATTGTGTGAAACTCTTACCACACTGGGTGCATGTGAATGGTTTCTCTCCAGTGTGGATCATCATGTGTTGATTAAGATGTGATAATTGTGTGAAACTCTTTCCACACTGGGTACATGAATATGGTTTCTCTCCAGTGTGGATCTTCATGTGTTGATTAAGGTATGATAATTGTGTGAAACTCTTACCACACTGGCTACATATGAATGGTTTCTCTCCAGTGTGGACTATCATATGTCTATTAAGGGATGATGATTGTGTGAAACTCTTTCCACACTTGGTACATGTGAATGGTTTCTGTCCAGTGCGGACCATCATGAGAATCTTACGGCTGCTTTGCATCCAAATCAATCTCTTTCCACACCGAGTGCAGGCCAAAAATCTTGTCTCTTCTTTTACTCTACTAGTTCATCATCTTCGCTTCACACAATCTCATTGGTCTGAAATCAAAGCAAAAAAAGTACATTATCTGTCAGATATTAAATCTGTGCAAAGCATATTTCTGAAATGACCACAGTTAGTAAATTACACTAGAAATACAAATGAATGAAAGACACAGATAACATTAGCAACTATGAATAAAGGTCAAATATTTTCCTAATGCTGCGTTCACACCAGACGCGGAAGAAGGGTCAACCGCGAGTGATTTACATGTTAAGTCAATGCAAATGTGCGAATAGGCATCCTACGGCGCGATACACGCGAATGGCGCGGGCGCGAATTGAGCGTTTTGCGCGTCAAATCGCTCGAGTTCAAAAATCTAAACTTCTGCGGACATTTGCGCCGCGTTAACCATTCAGGAGCGTGCTCTTGTGGGGCATGATTGTGACGTAGCACCTGTTGTTGGTGTCCGGGGGAAATCCTCCAGCCGACACCGACAACAGTTCATCAAACTGGGCTCGGCTCAGTCAGAAGCACCGCTGAAAGCCTCCGTCATCCAGGTTAAGTTTCTGGAGGAGTTTATGAGCTCACAGCGCTGGGTGCACCTCTGAAAGTATCTAGTGGACTCAGACACTGCTCCAAACGTATCGACGCTGTTTTACAGCCTTCATAAAGCACATAAACACAGTTATTTTATCAATAAAATCCATGTTAGCCATTTAGCAACGAAGCTACAGTCACCGGGCAGACAGAAGCCCGGCCCATGACGCGAATCCGCTTCTGTTCTGAAGTGAATTTGACCCGCGAATGAAGCGAGTAAACTCAAATGTTCACGCGTCTATTTACTCGCGAATAGCGCGATGTAGCCGCACGTTCCGCGTCTGGTGTGAGCGCAGCATAATGGTAAAGGCGCAATGGGTGATTGACATCAGAAACATTTATGGTGTGCTGGTTGAAAATCTCTTCACATTCTGATAGTAATGATTAAAGTAGGGCTGGACGTTATGGCAAAAATTTATATCACGATATATTTCTTAATTTCGGTCGATACGATATAATTCCGATATCGATATGGACAATATTAAAAAAGACTGCCAAGAACGCACACAATGGATGTCTGTACTTACAAATGTCTACAAACTGAATTTGCAAAGTCTATAATGCCTCCAGGCTCTTATAGCTTTTTTTTTAATTTAAAAAAAATTAAATTAATGTTCACTTTTTATTTGTATTTAGCCTTTACAAACAAGAAATGTTTAAATAAACTATCAAATAAATTAAAGTCTCAGACTCAGCTGATACGCAGTTGAAGTCAACTTTTTTGCCCTCCCGTTAACGTAAAATAATGTTTTCCAAGTGATCTTTAACAAACCAAGGACATTTTCACAGTTTTTCCTATAAAACAAAACAAAAAATATTTTGGAGTCATAATAAGTCTTATTTCTTTAGTTTATTTCTTGAATTAAAGCATTTTTTTTTTTACTATTTTAAGGTCAGTATTATTAGCCTCCTTAAGAAATATTTACTGTATATGTTTTGATTGTCTACACAACAAACCAGTTATACAATAACTTGACTAATTATTCTAACTTTCCTAGTTAACAAGTCTTTAAATTACACTTTAAGCTGAATCAAACACTACAGAATACTTAAAGGGACTTTGTCTGAATGAAACTTGCAAAATAACTAAAATATTCTGCACTGACTGTCACCATGGGAAAGACAAAAAAGTAGTTATTAGAAATTAAACTATTATGTTTAAAAACGTGTTGTAAATAATAAGTTTGAAGACTCGTGCTTGAGGTCAAAACTGAAAACAAAAATTAATGAAGGCAAAACTAAACGAGTTTAATATTATATCTTTACATGAGCGTGACTGAAAACTAAATTTAATCATTGTGTTACGTCTGTTCTCCGGAACTTGCCGACTGTTTGTAAATTCGGGACTGCATTTCCTAATGTAAAACTATGTACACTCAATTTCTGATGAATAATAACCTCTGCATAGCCGAGGACTTCCTCTATTAAAAGTGTTAACATCGCTATTGAAAACAGCAGTCTAATATAATCAACAGTGGACATTTTGATAGTGTTTCACAACATGAACATGACTGAATCTTTTTATTACCTGTGTCAATTTGGGGGTTAACCTTTGACGAATGCGGGAAACTGATGCGCGCAGCACCGTCACTGACAGAGAGAGCAAGTGCGCGCGACACCGAGCGCTCGCGATAGAGGCCTCAGTCAGTGTTGCCAGATTGGGCGGTTTTGACTTCGATTGCATGCATGTATGTGCATTTCGGTGGGATTTGGATAGTTTTTGGGCTGGAATCAGTCAGCTACATCTGGCAACACCGGCCTCAGTCATATCTCCGCAGTCTGCCACCGATGGCTGATCTCGCTTCTCCGTGGCGTTTTGAAACAAAAATACGCGTGACATTATTGAAATTTAGGGGTATGAGCAGTGGCGGTTTTCACATCTGCATTCAGTGCACTCATTTTGTAGCTAAAACTTTCTGCGACGGAGGCACGGAGCATGACCAACTGCTGTGCTGCTGACTGAGCGCTGGCAGCGTGTCTGTGATGTACGTCATCACGCAGGTGACATATCACGCTCTTTCTGACGGCTGAGCGCTAAACGTCATTCAGTGACAAGTTATTCAATGTACAAGATCTTATGTATATAATAAAATATATATATATATGCAAATTTATATCGAAATACCGGAAATGGGTTTAAAAATCATATCACCGTTATCGAAAAAAAATCTATCGCGATATATATTGATATCGAATTATTGTCCAGCCCTAGATTAAAGTAAACAATATAAATATATTTGTATGAACTTTTTATACTCTGGATAAAGCATATGACTAGGGATGCAACGATTAACCGGTTTCACTATTAACCGCGCTTTAATTCTTCACGGTTAATCGGAAAGGCTTCTCAACACCGCGTTTCTGCACGGAACAAAACTGCAGCAACTAAACAGTTACGCTAACTGTGCGCTAGTTTGTACACAGAGACTAATAACCACGCACACTAGATTAACTATGACTGAGGCTATTAACTAAGGCTAGCTCGTGCAAGTTCGTTATTTCCAATGGAGGGACGCGCATGCGACGCAACGCGCTCACGCTTTTCAGACACACCTCGTTGAGATGACGGGGCTTTTGTGACCGCGGGAACTGCAAACGGCTGAAGTCTGAGGAAGATGGATCATTGGTAATATTTCTGGAAGATGACCATGTCGCAGTTTAGCTAAATTAATTCACGCCTTCTCCTAATCGCCGATTGCAATGCATTAAAACATTGTTTTCCAGCCCCCCTTCATTCTCGAAATGTATAGTTTGTCTAAAGTGATGCATACAAACTACATAGTATACTATGACCAGGGATACTGCGTCAGCCAGCGCATCGACATTGTGTGTCTGCCGGTTTGTTTATTTGCGGTAGTTCCTCGTTAATTCTAACCAATTGAAAAGCAGTTTAGGAAATACGTTCAGTAACATCTGGCCAGTGAGTGATGTAGATTTTGTCACATGACTGCATTTTGGTTCGTTTCAACTGGTTCGGACCAAAGCAATCAGTGTGGTGTGAAAGGGACCCAAAACGGCAGAAAAATGCTACAATGTATCATTTGTTGCCTTTGGTCGGGACCAAATGAACCGAACCACATATGTGAAAGCACCCTTAGTCACACAAAGCTTGTGTAGATTGTGTTCGTTTACGAATGGACTATATGCACCATGCTTGCCTTGAAGTTCATTTTTGAACACTGACTACTTGTTTCACCTTCCCTATATTGTTTACCAAGCTACTTCGAATATTCGGTCTGAAATAGCAGGCTAGTATAACTTCACACAACATCAGCACTATTTAATTGACTGAACATGTTGTATTTGATAGTCATTGGCTGCTAATATGATTTCTTTATGGGGAATCTGCAAACGACACTTTACTGAAAATATATTATGAAGGAGAATGTCTGAATGTGCATATGTAAAACCAACTTTATCCCCAATGACAGCTTGTGGGAAAGATTTAAGTATAATTCCTGCACCCCGCTGGCGTATCAACGACTACGCTTATTTTGGACAAAGTGATGCGTTTTCGTTTTGAAACGGTGTTTTAGATCAAAAACGATCCGCGTCCATACTAGCGTTTCATCTAGCGTTTCTAAACATATCTCCGTTCACACTACTCCACCAAAAACGTATATCACGTGATCATTCGCTCACTCTGGGCATGCGCATCCAAGTATAAACAGGAAACATGTCTCTTGCTCATTTGGTGATTGTTAGTCAACAAACGCTGGTTGAACGACGAACGCGAGCGATTAGCGAGTGCTCGAACAATAGCTTGCCTCTTGCGAATATATGCAGCTGCTGTAGTAAAAAAGGCAGAGTTTAACTGCACAATGGCGCCTAAAACGGACAATAGTGCAAACAACGCTCCCATTTCTGTGTCCATGTTGTTGTTTACAGTGAAGGCTGGTCTGCCGTCTTCCGGTAGCGTTATAGTCATGTGATAGGGGCTTGACGAATAAGCGAAGGATACGCAATGACCCAAAAGCCCCAATCAGGTAGCGAATATCTGCAGCCGCGCCTCCGTTTTCAGATGTCTCCGTTTTCCTCCATCCACTTTGAGACGGGGCAGCAGCGTTTCAGAATGAACACGACCTCTCCAGCGTTTTCAAAACGCTCCGTTTTTGGGGCTCGAAAACTCTGGCGAAGTGTGGACGGATGGCGTAACCGTAGCAAAACTTATTCATTTTAAAACGAAAACGCATTAGTGTAAACGAGGCCTGAGTGTCTCCATAGTGAAGTCAGCAGAAGACCAGCAATCCTTGCATGTATGAAATATTGCACATTATGACAAATTTTGCTTGCTACACAACTAAAAACATGCTAGATATAATTAGGCATGGGACGATAACCGTTTTCAAGGTATACCGCGGTTTGGAAAAGTCAAGGTTATCATACCGCCAAAATTTTCTCTAATACCATTCCTAAGGTATGTGTAAGATTTGTTTTATTTACATTTTTTTTTAACAACAGCATCTCCAGCAGAAAAGATATCCAAAGAAGCCATTTTAAATTGTAAATAAATCTGTGTTTTTGAAACTAATGAAGACAGCAGACGTCAATGATTCATTTTCATTATTTGGCCTGGCACGTTTACTGCTCCAAAATATTATAAATGTTTCTCAAAATAAAATATATTGTGTTTAAAGGGGGAAAAAACTTTTAGTTTTTTACCCAGACATTTAAAAAGAATATATTTTAGAGCAGTAATCACAATACCATGATACTGTGATATTTTTATCCAAGGTTATCATACCGTCAGAATCTTATACCGTCCCATGCCTAGATATAATAGAGTTTAACAGTTTTTCTAAGTTTGTAATTGATTGAGGTAAAGTTGGTTTTATATTCGCACATTCAACTTTCTCCTTAATAAAAGTTCCAGAAACGTGTTTTTTTTTTTTTTTTTTTTGCAAATTATAAATAGTGAAATCATATTACCAACCAATGCTAACAAAGTAGAGGAATTAAATAGTGTTAATGTTGATTGGAAGTCATTCTTACATGCGATTTCAGACCGAATATGCAAAGTAACGTGGTAAACTATATAGGGAACGCTTCACAAATTGTCACTGAACGAATGTGCGAATATAAAACCAACTTTACCTCAATTTGTAATTGTAGTATTATAAAGTACTATAAAGTTTTCTAACTGGTGAATGACATGATCTAGTGTTATAAGGTTGTCTATGGTCATCTATTCGCTGCGCTTTCATGGCTTCAGGAGGTTATTATTATGCTATTATTACTATTATGCTAAAGTTAGCATTATCCTAGATCTCTTACTGCAACTAGCACACAAACCGCGAGTTATTGTACAGTAAAGTTAAACACATCACACTCGCGAACGCTACAGAGGTCAGATATAATACACTTACTTTGAAAAGACGCACAACACCCGAAACAGAAGAATAATTATACAGGAAACGGCGAAGTTTAGCATTCATCAGCGACCCGATTCATACTCCATCCACTTCATACACTGAGCGCCGAGGGCGGGATATTAGCCTGTGTGTGGCTCAGCGAGTGCTGATTGGCTGCTGTGTGTTGCTCAGCGAATGCTGATTGGTTGCCTCTGTGTTGCTTAGCGAATGCTGATTGGCTGGCTGTATGTCAATCACTGTCAGCAAAACTGTCAGTGGTCTGAAAGTAGCTTTATGGCTTAGATTGAATGTTTGTGTTCTAATAGTGAAGTGTTATAATGTTTTAATGGTAGGCCTGTTCACAGTATGAAACGAGCTTCGTGTTTGGTGTGAATCCAGCATTATAATAAAAGTCCACGCTGCTTTATAACATGATGAATAGACCTGATGCAGTTTTGTTTTGTGACTCAGATCAAAATATTCTGTTTTCCTCAGTTCAGCTTCTGTCAAATGTCACAAAGTTTTGGAGAAAAGTAATGACTTGTGTCTGATTATATTTGTCTTTGTTGTTTAATATGGGAGTAATGTGGGTTTCTTAACATAAGAAAAAGATTTGTCTTAAAATAACGAAAGAATTAGTGTCTATAGAAAATAAACAACGAATTAACGTCTAGTGTTTGATTGAACAGTGTGTGTGTGTACTTGTTTTTGTATCAGGACACAAATCTGTATAATGACATGGGTATGACACAGGTATTACAAAAAGAAGGTGAAGTATGAGGACATTGGTGACGTCCTCACTTCTCAAAAAGCTTCTAAATCACACAGGATGAGTTTGTTCAGGGAGTAAAGCTGTACACTGTCTCCTGTGATGGTTGGGTTTAGGGGTAGGGTGGGGTGAGGGCAATATAATATACGGTTAGATCTGTATAAAATGAATGGAAGCCTATGTAATGTACTCACTTTTCACAAAAACAAACGTGTGTGTGTGTGTGTGTTTTGTTCATGACACTTCTTTGTATGAATGTTTTAATGGATTGATTAGTTTATTTCATGGTATAACGTTGCTAAATGCATCTATGAGAGATATTTCTGTACGTTTCTGGTAGTGATCATTATATCAATCTTATTATTAAATATATTTTGTGTTCCTCTGTGCATTTTCTATATAGAAAAAGCTGTTTTTAAAGACAATAGCTAGATTGCTAGATATTTACCTGACTAAAATATCATTAATTGAGTCTCTTAAACTTATTGTTTATTTTTTTCTTAAAGCTTACGATAATCTTTTTCTTAATGATTTATAGAGAAGGCTTTGTAGAGTTTTTTCTTCTTCTCACCTAATTTAATGTGCAAAACAATTGCATGAAAAGCATTTCCTGACCTGATATTTAGTTTTTAATTGTTCGATAGGGAAAGCTGTGCACAAACTGAACATGCAAATATACATCAATTATTTTAGTACTATTAGTAGTTAAAAATAATAATAATTTCCTGGAAAAAAGGCACTTTCTCTTGAGGAAGAAAAATCTTGGTATAAAGTAATGTAAATGTTCAGATCACTGTGAGCCTTTGACCATAATTATTTATATTGTGGACTAAAATTAAAATGTAAATAAAGACAAACACAGAAACTCCTGTTCTGGGTCATTTACACACAGTCACACTGATGACCCACTAGAGGCCGGTCTTTATCAAGAGTGAGAACGGCATCAATATTCATGACTAAGCCCTCACTTTCTGTGTCTCACTTGTAAATCAATATATTGTTAACAGTGAACGAGTAAACAGGGTGATTTACTGATACTTCTGTGCCAAAAGCTCAAACCATTATCAATTAGTCAGCTAAATCTGTGTATATACAGTATAGTGGCCTGAAAATGTGTTTAGCCCTTACTGATTTATAGTTTTGTTTTTGCTTTTTGTCATATTTTAATGTTTCTGATCATGAAATTATTGAAAATATGAGTCAAAGATAACACAAGTAAACACATCATGCAGTTTTTAAATGAAGATTTTTATTATCAAAGCAAAACAAAATCCAAAACCACAATAAAAACAAAACTACATAACCCTGTGTGAAGAAGTGTCTGCCAGAAAACATCGTGATGATCCCCAAGACTTTTGGCAAAATACTCTGTGTAAATATCCTGAAGGAGAATGTCCGGCTGAAGCAAACTTGAGTTCTGCAGTAGGATAATGATCCATAGCACACCAGCAAGTCCACTTCGGAATGGCTGAAGAAAGACAAAATGAAGAATTGGGAGTGGCCTAGTCAAAGTCCTGACCTGAATCCAATTGAGATGTTAAAATGGCATAGCATTATAAAGGCAGGTCATACTCGCAAACCCTCCAATATGACTGAATTACAACAATTCTGCAAAGATGAGTGCGCCAAAGCGCTGTACCAGACTTATTGTAAGTTATCGGAGCACAGACGCTCCAAGATAATCTGGAGGTAATTAATAATATAATAATACTGAAATAGTTAATCCGCAAGGGTTTTCATGGTAGTTTATGCACCATCAAGCATTTTATTCCATTCATATGTTTCATCATTGAAGATTTCTTTAAAATGTTGTAAGAAAAACTCTCATCTTGTTTTCGTGTAGGAATCGTCTCGTCACAACCATACAAGTTATGCAAGTCAGGCTAGGAAATTAATAATAATAATAATAATAATAATAATAATAATTCCTTATATTTATAAAGCGCTTTTCTAGACACTCAAAGCACTTTTCATAATTGGGGGTATTGGGGGGGGGGGGGGGGGGGGGGGATGGGGGTCTCCTCATCCACCACCAGTGTGCAGCATCCACCTGGATGACACAACGGCAGCCATATTGCACCAGACCGCAGACCACACACCAGCTGATTGGTGGAGAGAAGACCAAAGCTGCATTCCAAATGGCACACTATGCACTTATGCACTATGTACTTACACACTCAACAGCAAAGTATATGAATGTAGTGTCCGTTATTTTACTAAGCGGAAGTTCAACCCGTTTTTCTGATGATGTTTGCCAAATTAGTGCAATAAATGACCAAAGTACCAAATAACGCCTGCCATAAGTATAACCACATTCACCATCGGGAGGCGCTATAATCACTCTCGTAGGAGAATTTTGCTTTCACAATCCAAAATAAAGTAATCCAACATGAGCGCCTGATAGCTCCGCCCCTTCCGCTACGTGAGCAAAGCTGCGACTGTTGAGTGCGTGACATGTCCAACATTACCAACCCAGGCTCATTCTGAAAATGTAGTCCCGTGGATGTTTCTGGAGACCGCGAATTATGTAGCCGGAGGTGCGTATGGCTTCATTTCGTTTTTTTAAACGAATGCTATGGGGCGGTATGACGCCGTTCCTTTTCACGCTCACCTCCGTGTGGAGGGTTTTCCCGCCGCAACCAGTTTTTCCCGTTAGCTCGTCATGTTACGTCGTCGGACTTGAGACGCAGAGAGGAGTTGACCACGACGATGGGGTTCGAGTATGGGGAAGAGCGGTTCCAGAAATCATGCAAGACAAAAACAGAATCCAAAAAATAAAATGAACAAGTAAATAGCAGGGTGAGAATGCGGTAAAATCCGAAAACGTGGTACAAATCAGACAAGGGCTTTACTTTTTCTGGACGGCTTTTGTAAACCGTTGGTTGGGTTCAGGGAAGTAAGTGGGTGGGCAGGTCAATCGATAAAATTGGTTGGGTTTAGGGAAGGAGACCATTCAGTCAGACAGTCAATCATTCGACAGCGCCCTCTAGTGGGTTTACAAGAACAGCGGGTGCGAACGGCGCTCGAGAAAGAAATTTGAGATGTGAAAAATTGCACACAGCGACCTCTCGCGGATTCACGAAAACCAAAACTGCAAAAATGCACACCTCCCGGGATGTATTTCGCGGTTTCCAGAAATGTCCGCGGGACTACGTTTTCAGAATGAGCCTGGGTTGAACATTACACACTTCATTTTACCGGCTGAATGAGTGCATCATCCGGGTAATTAAAGTGCACATCATATATTTTCAGAGTGAACGCATTACTTACACTATTTATACTACAAAATGGTTTAGAATAGTGCATGAGTATGCGATTTGGTACGCACCTAGACTGATGAAGCCAATTATGATATGGGGTTGGTAAGGAGGCCGAGATGGACAGAGGCCAGTGGGATGCCGGGGTTAAACCCCTACTCTTTTTCGAAGGACATCCTTTTTCAAAGGACAAATTGCTGTGTGCATCTTCTCATGTGCTTTGAGGTTTCCTCTCTGATTGAATCTCTTGTCGCAGTGTGAACACTTGTATGGTTTCTCTCCAGTGTGAATCCTCTCATGTACTTTCAGTTGTCCTGACTCTCTGAATCTCTTGTCGCAGTGTGAACACGTGTACGTTTTTTCTCCAGTGTGAATCCTCTCATGTGATTTCAGAGATGCCATCTGACTGAATCTCTTGCCGCAGTGTGAACACATGTACGGTTTCTCTCCAGTGTGAATCCTTTGGTGCTGTTCCAACTCTTCAGCTGTGATAAAAGCCTTCCCACACTCAAAGCAGAAATGCTCTCTCACACCAGTGTGGATCTTCTGATGTCGACTTAAATTTGAGAGCCAGGTAAAGCTCTTTCCACACACAGAGCATGAATACGGCTTCTCCTTTGTATGAACTGATAGATGGATCTTCAGAACTGAACGCCTAGTAAATGCTTTACCGCATTGATCACATCTGTGTAGTTTCTCTCCAGTGTGGACCACCATGTGTTCAACTAGTGATGAGGGCTCTATAAAACCTGTACCACACTGGGTACATGTGTGTGGTTTCTCTCCAGTGTGGATCTTCATGTGTCGATTAAGGTTTGTTAATTTTGTGAAACTATTACCACATTGAGTACATGTGAATGGTCTCGCTCCAGTGTGGATCTTCATGTGTTGATTAAGGTTTGATGACTGTGTGAAACTCTTTCCACATAGAGTACATGTGAATGGTTTCTCTCCAGTGTGGAGCATTAGGTGTCTATTAAGGTTTGATGGATGGGTGAAACTCTTACCACACTGGGTACATGTGAATGGTTTCTCACCGGTGTGGATCATCATGTGTATATTAAGGCTTGATGAATTTCTGAAACTCTTTCCACACTGGGTACAGGTGAATCGTTTCTTTCCAGTGTGTCTCATCATGTGAATCTTACGGCTGCTTTTTATACCCATAAATCTCTGAGAGCAGCTGAGAAAATCTTGTCTCTTCTTAATATTAAAAAATACCATACAGAGGTTTTTCCAGCTTTTAGTAGTTCATCATCTTCACGCAGTCTCGTTCTCCTGAAATCAAAGTAAATAAAGTTGTTTTAGCAGACAAAAGACATTCAAATATGAGCAAAATGTGAAGTACAAAAGAAACACAGGATGAACAAATAAACATAAGAGTACGTTATCTGTCAGATATTATATCTGTGCTAAGCATATTTCCGAAACAACCAGTGAATTACACTGGAAATACAAATTAATACACAAACAACATTAGCAACTGTGAATATTTTCCCAATTCCTGAAGGGATAACCGGCAGTAAAGTTAAACACATCACACTCGCGAACGCTACAGAAGTCAGATATAATACACTTACTTTGGAAAGACGCACAACACCCGAAACAAAAGAATAATTATACAGGAAACGGCGAAGTTTAGCATTCATCAGCGACCCGATTCATACTCCATCCACTTCATATACACTGAGCGCCGAGGGCGGGATATTAGCCTGTGTGTGGCTCAGCGAATGCTGATTGGCTGCTGTGTGTCGCTCAGCGAATGCGGATTCGCTGCCTGGGCGATGCATAGCGAATGCGGATTGGCTGCCTGGGCGAGGCTTAGCGAATGCTGATTGGCTGGCTGTATGTCAATCACTGTGGGTACAAGTCAGAGGTTTTGTGGTCTGAAAGTGGCTTTGTATTTTGATCATTTAAGCTGGGAATATATATATGGGCCATACAGCAAAAGTTTTTCCTCACTAATAAGGTAAAGGAAATATCTTTTAAATTATTACATAACTTTTACCCTGTCAAAACTCCTTAAAGAAAAGATTTAGATCAGACTTTGATACAAAATGCTCCCTTTGTCAGAATAGCAATAAAAACTCTTCCTCACCTATTTTGGTTGTGCAACCATGTGTTCCCGTTTTGGCGAGATGTTAATTTATTTATCTCAAATATTACTTCACAGAATTTTTTCTGTTAAAGTACTTATTATTATTTTTATATACAAAATTTAACAAACCTTATTCTGTTTTTATGCAGATTCTACATTCATAAATGTAATTTTTCAGATTGCAAGCCAGTATTTATAGCATTTATACAAGACATTAAAAATTACTTATTTACACTTGCCGATTCATTTAAAGGTGCTGTATGTAAGTTTTTGACTCTTCTAAAGCATAAAAATACCATAATATGTTTGCAGATATTTAAGAAACATCCCAAGTGAACATACTTGTTTAACTGAAAAACAATGCTGAAGTCAGATATTCTGCTTTGAAAATGGTTTTTCCGTGCCGGAACTCTGTCTTTGTTTAGATAAATTTCATATGCACGATGCCAGTTTAGCCAATTATATGTCAGCACCCTGGGTTGCCTTGTTGGAAAACAGCGTATTTCATTCATTCATTCAGAAAGACTCTGAAAGCATGCGTCCGTGACCAAAAAGAACAGTATGGGAGACAGATGCAGTTCCACATGAGGTTATTAATTAGCAAATTACATAAATATTACGAACGTAAACATTAGGTGAGCAGGTTACATTGTAACTGCGTGTCCTAACAACACGCTGTGACGAGAGAGGCAGTGATCAGCTATTTGGCTGTTTGCACCAGACGAAACACGGCAGAAATGTAAATACAGCCTTTCAGAAGCACAGAATAAGCACTCGCTCACGAAACGGTAAGGTTTAGAATCTATTTAATACATGTTAACCCACTTTAACATCAATGTAGATGCTGAATCACTCATATGTGTTTAGTTCTAAAGTTCAATTTCAGACGCTTTATTGTATTTTCCAGATCTGAGGTGAACTTTCTGCTTTCAGTATATGGCAACAAATGCCATGTAAAATGCATTCAAACTCGCATTGTTAGCATTTAGCACAGAATAAAGCACACAAGGCTTACCTGAGGTGATCTAGCTGTCATAGGTTTCTGTTGTTCAGCTGTGAGAAATAGAAGCCATTTCTAATATATCAATTCGAGGTGTTGGTTAGGACAAAAACTCCTTTTAATATGGAAAATATTCCCTCTATCGCGTGTCGTTGCTTTTATTTAGAACACAGTTTAAATCGCTCCTGTACTCAATCTGGCATCCCAGCGTACTTTTATTATGATCCAGGAGTGCAATACCTAGTTCAACCACTGGGTGTCAAACTTGCATACTGCACCTTTAACAAGAAAGCGCTTAAAACATATTCAACTTGCATGACTTTTAAGCAGAGATGTATAAAGTACTAGAGACCCAGACTTAAGTAAAAGTACGAGTGCTCTATTAAAAAAGTGACTTGAGTAGAAGTTGAAGTGCTCTTTAAGCACAATACTTAAGTGGAAGTACTAAAGTATTCAACATTTTTTGTACTTAAGTATTGCAAGTAGTTTATTTAAAAATTTACTACTCAAGTACTGAAAGTAAAAGTACAAGTATAAAGTTATTTAGTTAGTTATAGTTAGTTATTTTTAAAAAAGCAGTCAAAAGACATTGTTTTGTTTATTTTAAATATCCTTTTTGGGGCACAGGATTAAGCAGAACAAAAAGAACCATGGTTTACGATTTATAATATAAATAAATAAATAAATATATATATATATGATGGGTCAAAAACACCATTCAGCGTGACAGCCTTTATGATAGACAGTTAACGTTATGTGAACATTGCAGCATGATATGAACCGCGGGTAGCTAACGGTAGTTAACTTATCTAGCTCTTATGGATAGCTCAAACTGCTGTTTTGTGTATTATATTATCTTTAACTTGACATGTTTCTTCAAATCCGACGGTAGAGTATGCACTTCATTCTATATGAACTGTCTTTCACACCGACAAATGCAAACATTGGCTCTAAATAGGGTCACAGGTGGTCTTTTTCCTCATCGCCACGAACAGTTAAAAGTGAAGGAGTTGAAGGTGGAATTTCTGGGTTTTCCATGTCTAAAACAAACTAAAGTGCTCTCAATGCAGGCAGGCAGCGCTGTCTTCTTTGATCGTCTGATCAATGAATGGTTGATTCGTAACATTTTAATAATTGTAACGAGTAACTATGCAACACATGAAAAATCTACTGGAGTAAAAGTATTAAGCTCATCGAAAATATGTACTGAAGTAAAAGTAGAAGTAGGAGAAAAAAACAATACTCCAGTAGAGTACAGATACAGCCTTTCAGTACTTAAGTACAGTAGTGAAGTAGTTCTACTTAGTTACTATACATCTCTGCTTTTAAGTAGTATAATCTATTAAATCTCTAAATTGCTATTATCATATTATTTTGCCCTCTTCACTCTCAATTTCTTCTCTATTACAGTATATATCTATTCTCAGATCAGACGACCTATTGATATCTCGTTAAGTTTTGTTTGATTTCTGTTGTTTTTTCCTATTGTTTATCTTCTTTTTCATTCTTTATTGATACCGTTGTAAATAATCGAATGATTATTATTGTAAATGAAATGTACCAATGTGTCTTTCTGTTATACAATAAATGTTTAAAAAAAAAGTGGTTTTGTAGCTTAGAATGAATGTTTCTGTTTTAATAGTGAAGTGTTATCATGTTTTAATGGTGGGCCTGTTCACTGTATGAAACGAGCTTCGTGTTTGGTGTGAACTCAGCATTATAATAAAAGTCCACGCTGCTTTATAACATGATGAATAGACCTGATGCAGTTTTGTTTTGCTCAGATCAAAATATTCACTTTTCCTCAGCTCTGCTTCTGTCAAATGTCACAAAGAGAACAGTAATGACTTGTGTCTGATTATATTTGTCTTTAATTACTTTGATGGGAGTAATGTGGGTTTGTTAACATATAAGATAACCTAAAATGTTAATAACAACCTAAAAATAACCCAGATTTAACATCTATAGTAGTGTTTGAGTGAACATAACGTGTGTGTGTTTTGTTCACGGCACTTCTTTGTATGAATGTTTTAATGGATTGATTCATTTCATGGTATAACGTTGCTGAATGTATCTATGAGAGATGTATTTCTGTACGTTTCTGGTAGTGATCTTTCTCTTATTCATCTTATTATTACATATATTTTTGTGTTCCTCTGTACATTTTCTATTTACAAAAATAAGCTGGTTGGCTGGTTTTAGCTGGTCGACCAGCCTGGTTTTAGAGGGGTTTTGGCCATTTCCATGCTGGTTTCCAGCCATTTCCAGCCTGGTCTTAGCTGGTCAGGCTGGGAGTTGACCAGCTAAAACCAGCTCGACCAGCCAAAACCAGCTATGTCCAGCTTAAACCAGGCTGGTTTTAGCTGGTCATTTTTCAGCCTGACCAGCTAAGACCAGGCTGGAAATGGCCAAAACCCCTCTAAAACCAGGCTGGCCCACCAGCTAAAACCAGCCAACCACCCTAGGCTGGTTTAATTAGTTTTTTTCAGCAGGGTTGTTATTTGTTTATCACCATTTTCAAAATAACAATTTTTTTTCTGCTGCATTCAGTGTTATTAACATAATGTTTTAGCAGAATAATCAGAAAAACAATCCTTTCCAAAATAATTGCCCGCTCTGACAATCAACAGATAAGTGATTGTCCCCACTGTTTTTACAAAATGAACATTCTTTCTCAATATCTGAACATTTGGAGAGTAAAGTTGGTGGTGTAAGCTGAGAAAACATCATATGCTATTCCGTCTATGCTAATGAAGGACTACTGAGACATTCCAAGCACAGGATGGGTCCTGCTGGCGCGGCAGAGTTCATCACAGCTCCTATACTCAACACAATCTCTGCCATTTGCTCACAGTAGCCATTTTCCCCATACACAATTCCTCTGCTTGTGATCTTCCTTCACATAACTTTATTATGTTTGGTGCCGTTTGACAGTTTATGACTTAAGCATTGTAGTGATGAAATCAACAGATGCATAGACGATCTATATTATTGTTGAGTCATGGCCTGAGGAGTGTATGTTAATGTACTTCTCCACCTCTTTAGATTTAGGCTTTGGGGGTTGGTTTTCACTCATGTTTGACAATGCTTTGCTCAGTAAGAAGGTAACTGTTGATCTGGGAGAATGGCTTTTACTCTGCTTCTCATATGCTAACAAAGGCAGTTTCACTGATTGGAGATGCTTTTCTCCAATTAACCTCCCATAATAAAGAACTCCAATAAAGTTTCCCTCTTGGAATAACTCTCTATATTTTTATCTTTAAATACTTGCCTCATGTCTTTGTTTTGACATTTTTGTCAAATACAATTTAAACCAGAAGTCAACATATACCAAGGTTTCCGCTACATTCATTCATCCGCGGCGGGCCGCCATGCCAAAATTCATCCTGCCAAGCCTACATTACAGCTTCTTATTTAAAACATTTAGTCGTGTTTTTTATAGCGGATTATAATCGCACCAAAACATATTAGAGGTAAACCGCGCAAACTTTTCTGTAACCGTAGTAGTGCTGTGCGCTATTTGTTCAAGGTGACATGCTGACTGACTCTCTGACAGACTGACTGACAGGTGCGTGAGTCTAGCAAACACCGCGTAGCTTTCAGTTAAGATGAACACAGTTTCCATAAGTATACTTTATTGATAAAGGTCAATGGCTCTGCATACAATGACTTTACCTTGCTGGAGTTTAATGCCGTTTCACTTTACTTCAGGACGCATTAATGTCGGAAAACGCACAAAAACACACTAAATCGCGCTTCAGCAGTGCTTACTGGAGAGCGCACGAGAAGATCTGCACTTGAACGTGTAAATTTGAGTGCGTGCAAGAAGTTCTGTGCACGAACAGAGGAAATCGGTGCGCAAGCAAAGAGATTGGCATGCTCGTATTACATGAATGCTATCTCGACTTGTAATACTGCGTGTAATATTTGTCTTTGAAATAGTTGGCAGATCTGTGTAAAAAAAAAGTCCTGCCGCCACTGCTGGAAAAAATCCTAGAGGAAACACTGTATACTGTATAAAAAGGCACATAACCCTCCTAGGGCCCGAGCAGTGGCGCCCCCAGAAAGTTTTCTTAGGGGTGGCCAGATGAGGCCACACTCAAGCCTGGTTTATACTTCTGCGTCAAGTGATCGGCGTGACCTACGGCGCAAGCCTCGCGCGTTGTACTGGATCGCCTTTATTTAATAACCTTAATTAAACAAAGATAAACCAG
The DNA here is from genome assembly GCA_903798195.1 of Danio kyathit. Lineage (NCBI taxonomy): Eukaryota > Metazoa > Chordata > Actinopteri > Cypriniformes > Danionidae > Danio > Danio kyathit. The sequence goes on along the minus strand of LR812521.1, from coordinate 76,447,643 downwards.
AATCCTCTCTTGGCTATATTTCTTAGCTAGAGTTTAGTTGAAGGATCATCTTTTAAATGTTTTGCAAAAAGAAAACATTAGATCATACTTTACCACACAGGGTAACTTGATGGGCTTCTGGCAAATGAAATCAATGTCCACTCCAGTGAAGTAAATGAATAAAATATACTTTTATTAACAAAATTAAATCCAGTGAAAAAGTAGAATAAACAAAAGACAATTAACAGAAACAAAAATCCTTACTTTATCCTCCGTTGAGAATAAAGGGCTAACCAACCTTCAGTATAAAGAAATTGGAGGACACGCGAAGCTGGTCTGTGTTGCTCAGCTTTTTATACTCGTACAATCAAGTCATGCTCATACATATTCCTCATACATCATTGAGGATTTGACATATTGGATTATACTCATGTGCGCACATGCACATCCACACTTTGGGTTTCCCCATTACATTTGCCAACAGTTTACAAATCATTAGGGACCAACAGTATAATGTGGCCAAAACTTCTAATCAAAAAATTCCAGTAATATAGATCATGTCTTATGCGAACAGATTTATACTTGTTCCTAAATATCACGAGAACATGAATCAACATCTACATAGGTATATGCACAGCTCTAATACAGCTTTAATCCCTAAAGAATAGGAAAGGACCAACTTCCAACTTCGAGAACTGGAGATGAGGACCTACTTCCAAGTGTGCAAAGCGGAGAACCTGTTCCTTCCAAGAGAAGCACATTAGATATATAACCTCCTAACTCTTACATTAAAGATCATGCTTGTCAGTTATAGACTTTTGGTCAGACAGATATATAGTCAACAGAGTATATTCAAACATGAATCTTTTAAGCAGTTTAATCATCAAACATGGCTAGCGTATGTGTGTGTGTGTTTAAAGGCTCAAGTGTGTGAGTTGAGCAGTCAGGTCAACTAGAGTTCCTCCAGCTGGTTTCTTGGCTCGGCGCGCCCTCTGCCGGAGACGTCTGTCCTTACGCTTACGCCTTGCTTCATCATTAAGAGTTGTTCTCTTGAGTATTGGAATTTCAGAGTATGTCAATGATCGTTTCTGTCTGTTGTATAGAACGTCACTGGGGCTATCGAATACCACAGCGTAGCCTCGCATTTATATATCTGTGCGCTGTTTCTGTTTCTCTGCAATACACTTCTGAAACGCTAGCTGGCAGTAGGGGTTTATGTTTCTCTGTGTCAAGTTTCCTCGCTGGTGTTTTGTTTTTCCTGAACACTTCCTTAATGTACAAGTGGCTCAAACTCGCTCATTTTGAGGCGGGAACCGGCTGACGTGCAACAACTTTAATCATAAGGTAAACACACAACAACAGTCTCCATCCGGAGCTCCATCACGCGACTCCACACTTGTAAACACTCGCTGCATCGGCCGCGCGGCTCTCACCTCCGCCCACACTCGTCAGCGCTACCAAGCCGACCAATCACAGAGCTTGCGCTACGCATACACGTTACATTTTTTGAGAGGTGCGCGTCAACGTCGCCAACGGTTACGGCGAGGGGCTATGCGTCCACGCGTAGGCTGCGCCGTAGCATATGCAGAAGTATAAATCGGCCTTAAAGCTTGGGGTGGCACACAAAAAATAATAAATTCAGTGTAATGTTCTATTTTTGTTTCTGGTTAATTAAATAATGTGGTTTTAATTAATTTTATTAATTTTTTCTTAAATATTGCTATTTATTTCTTGAAATAATTACATATGCAAACCAAATAAAAATCTAAATTTAGTTTAAAAACACTTTTCAGGTCAGTTATATTTCACAGAACTAATATTGAGCTACAATATTATTAATACAGCTTTTTCTATTGATGTACCTTTTTGCAAAATACATGCATAAAAATTATTTTATTTTTAAAATAATAAAATTAATAAAATAATAATTTTATTTCTGGACTTTGTAAGTCAACCAGCAAAAAAATAAAGAAATGGAGGTGCTAAATAAGCTAAATTCTGAAAGGCTGATTTCAAGATGCATTTATTTATTAACTCTTTTGGATTTGTAATTTTCAGTCTAATAAACACATTTTTCCATTTCAAAAAGAATAATTTCTTTAAAAAAAGTGTACAATCTTGTGAACCCAAAGTTGTGTTTCGCCTCTCGTCGGCGAACAATACTAAACAACTTCTGTTATAAGAACTTTACCCTTCATTTTTTTTTTTTTTAAGATGTGTAGTAATCAAAAGCGAACGTTCTGTAGAAAAGCGAAAACATTAAACAATGCTAACCAAAATGACCTAATTCCAAGTCCTGTTAGCCTAAGTAACGTTAACACATTGAGTATTTAACTAGAAAGGTGAAGGTTAACAGAGAACATAGAATAGTATGACCTACTGTACATATGATGCTGTCTGTTTAAGGTGTGCGCGTGCTGTCAACAACTATCGGGGGAGGGGCCGTGAATCAGCTACGTCAGTGGCACCAATCAATACACAATAATCTAGTGGCTGATAATATTTAATATTTAATATTTAATATTTTAAATTTACACAAGTACATTTAAATTAATAACATCAACAGCACAATTATATTGGGGTGGCCACAGGGTGCCCCTGGGCCCCGAGTGTCCACATATGTGGACAGCACATTTTAGCTCTTAAGTGTCTATTTAAAATACTATGAATGTTTTATATTTTCTTACAGACATACAGTGTCATCCTGCAACTGTTTTGCAGCATATGAAATGTCCCAAAATTCTATTTTTAACTGTCCAAAATGGGAAAAAATTGTTGTTTTTACTCTCTGATAGTCAAAGCAAGTAAAAAAAAAATTCTATGTTAAATATGCATAAAAGGAAATTCGGGAAAAAGTGTTTTATGTAAATTGGGACCACGAGTCCACATATATGGACATCATTATTCTCTAAAAGTACATCATATCAAAAGATGATACTTAGATTTTTAATCTAATTAGGTTCCAATAAGCCCAAATAGCAAAGAGAAATCAAAAATGCATGTAAAAAACACCTTGAGCTTTAAGAGGATATAAAAAACATCTGACTAGATGTTAATGTGACTAAACTTTTTTTATTTTAGGTAAATTAGGATGATCACATTTGTTTCTGTTATGCTTAATAGCAGAATAATGAGAGAGATTGTTTGAGAAATTGTTATAACTTTTCTTGAAAGTCAAGTTTACACACAATAAGATTATTACGCCTCTGAAAAAGCTCAGATGATGGTGTCAAGGCTTTGGAAGCTTCTGATTAGCTAATTGACGATGTTTATTAATCTGTAATAGTCTATTTTCAATAAATGTGCTACTAGATTATGTCTTTACCATCATCATTAGCACTTAAAAGCGATGCTAAAATTGTGCTTGTCTCTTCTCGTCGTCATTTTCCCCTCAGTTTTTCTACGCCTGAAGAATAGCGTTAGATTTGTCATTTTCACGGTGCAAAATCCAAAATAAATCACGTATATACAGTATAATGAGGCCGACAATGAAGCAAAGGCTGTGTCTGTGCACGCATTCGCGTTCTTGTTGTCCCCGTCGGTTCATAGTGATTCTATGCTCTTTGCTCGAACAGCGAGAATATGAGAAATGAGATGCTACGACTGCGATCTTCCAACGCTATCTCACGGCCAATTCGTAACTTTTTGATTAGTGGCTAATTCGTATGAATTCGTACGATCTAATTCGTACAAATTAGTACGATTTGCCCATCACCCAATGACGGTTGGGATTAGGGGTGGGGTTGGGTGCCATGCCTCCTTTTTAAAATCGTACGACTGAACTCGTACGAATTAGCCACTAAACTGACAAAACGTAAAATACTTACGTTTCCTCGTGAGATCAGGCTGGATCTTCCTGTTGATAACATGACCTTACCACAAAAACAATTTAAACTTTAATCAAATTATGATTTTTTGTTCTTTTCAGTGAAAATGTATAAATATTTCAGTACTGAAGCACTGTCAATGAAGATAATATGTAAAATGCAAATAAAAACGATTTCAGAAACGGCTCACACCTCTAGTGGATTGTGGGGGCTCCCTAGTGGCAGCGTGGCCCTAAGCACCCACTTAGTTCGTTTATAGCAGGGATGTCCAAACTCGGTCCTGCAAAGTTTAGCTCCAACTTGCTTCAACACACCTGCCGGGAAGTTTCTAGTATACCTAGAAAGAGCTAGATTAGCTGCTTCAGGTGTGTTTCATTGGGGTTGGAACTAAAATATGTAGGACACCGGCCCTCCAGGACCGAGTTTGGACACCCCATGGCTTATAGGGAGGGCTGGCTCTGCTTTCAGGTATTGAATTTGAGGTGCCCGGTGTAGCACTAAATAAAAAGACATAAGAACAGATGACTTGCAGAGGATAATAACAAATGTGCATCCTGGCTTTATTTATGATGGTCATGACATGCAAGTGTGAGAGCGGAAAAAGTGTGCACAGCCGCACGCATTTAAAACGATATTATGATCAGCGGCTTCCTCATACACCCACATTATAGGACTACACAATAGCATTATATTATATACACAATAGCCTATGTAGGTCTACAATTACATCCCTGAATGACGTCCGGAATAAAGCAGTTACTGCTCCTTCTTGCGCACAATGATCAGGGTTCATACACATTTTACTACTAAAATTCTATGACTTTTCCAGAACTTTCAAGTAAATTTTCATGACCTAATGGTTCATGTCTACGTATACAGTTGCAATCAGAATTATTAAACCCCCTGATTTATTAGCCCCCCTGTTTATATTTTCCCCCAATTTCTGTTTAACGGAGAGAAACTTTTTTCAACACATTTCTAATCATAATAGTTTTAATAACTCATCTCTAATAACTGATTTATTTTATCTTTGCCATGATGACAGTAAATAATATTTGACTAGATATTCTTCAAGACACTTCTATACAGCTTAAAGTGACATTTAAAGGCTTAACTAGATTAATTAGGTTAACTAGGCAGGTTAGGGTAATTAGGCAAGTTATTGTATAACGATGGTTTGTTCTGTAGAATATTGAAAAAATATATAGCTTAAAGGGGCTAATAAATTTGACCTTAAAATGGGTTTTAAAAAATTAAGAACTGCTTTTATTCTAGCCGAAATAAAACAAACAAGACTTTCTCCAGAAGAAAAAATATTATCAGACATACTGTGAAAATTTCCTTGCTCTGTTAAACATAATTTGGGAAATATTTAAAAAAGAAAAGAAAATTCAAAGGGGGTTCAATAATTCTGATTACAACTGTATGTGGTAAATAATAAGAAAAACAATGCATGTTCAAAGTTATTACAGCATATCATAGAACACGCAACAATCTATTTAGTTTAAATGAATATTTATATCTATGTACAATTTATTTAGATAACGTTCACAGCACTAATAATGTGAGAGCATGTGTTTGACCATGGACAGAAAAAAAGACGACTAACCTAAATGTCTATGACTATGACTAACCTGTTAAACTAATTTCCATGACTTTTCCAAAACTTTGTGAGTTTTTCAGTTATTCTTTTCCAGGCCAAAATTCCATGACTTCGCCGGCGCCAGTGGTGTAGTGGTCAGTCCGTCGACACATGCCACTCCAGGGCTCACGGCGACCCGAGTTCGATTCCGCCTCGCGGTCCTATGCCGATCCTTCCCCTCTCTCTGCTCCTCATGTTTTCCTGTCAATTCTCTCTACTGTCCTATCTAATAAAGGTGAAAACCCCGAAAAAATTATTATAAAAAAAAAAAATCCATGACTTTTCCTGGATTTTCATGACCATATGAACCCTGAATGATGAACACTGAAGGGGTAAACCATCAGGTGGTCTGCTTTGATGAACCTGGCGATGACCCCCTTAAAAAAACCTCTCAGGATTGCGCCTGATTGAGCTCGGAAAATATGGAAATGCATATTTATAAGGAAGAATCACATCCCTGGAAAAAATGCGAGTGAGATTAGCAAACTGCAGTGTGAATCCTCACATGTGCTTTCATGTTACCTAACTGACTGAATCTCTTGCCGCAGTGTGAACACGTGTACGGTTTCTCTCCAGTGTGAGTCCGCTGATGTTTTTTCAGATGTCCTAATTCTCTGAATGTCTTGTCGCACTGTGAACACGTGTACGGTTTCGCTCCAGTGTGAATCCTCTCGTGTTTTTTCAGATCTCCCAACTCATTGAATCTCTTGTCGCAGTGTGAACACGTGTACGGTTTCTCTCCAGTGTGAATCCTTTGGTGCCGTTTCAAATCTTCAGTCGTCTTAAAAGTCTTCTTACACTCAAAGCAGTAATACTCTCTCACACCGGTGTGGATCTTCTGATGGTTTTTAAAACTTGACACCTGTGTGAAACTCTTCCCACACACAGAACACGAGTACGGTTTCTCCTTGGTGTGAACTCTTAGATGGATCTTCAGATGTGAACGCCTTAAAAATGTCTTACTGCATTGATCACACTTGTGTGGTTTCTCTCCAGTGTGGATCATCATGTGTTTATTCAGTGTTGATGACTGTCTGAAACTCTGTCCACACTGAGTACATTTGTATGGTCTCTCTCCGGTGTGGATCTTCATGTGTTCATTAAGGATTGATGATCGTGTGAAACTCGTTCCACACTGGGTACATGTGAATGGTTTCTCTCCGGTGTGGATCCTCATGTGTTTATTAAGGGATGACGATCGTGTGAAACTCTTCCCACACTCGGTACATGTCAATCGTTTCTCTCCAGTGTGGCTCGTCATGTTAATCTTACAACTGTTTTGCATCCAAACCAATCTTTTTTTCACAGTGAAGGTGACAAAATAGTCTCTACTTTTCATTAAAACTAAAATCCTCCAGTCAGTAAATGAGGTGTTTTTCCAGCTTTTACATCATCTTCGCACAATGTGTTCACACAATATCAGGTCTGAAATCAAAGTAAATAAAGTTGTTAAGCGGACAAAAGTCATTTAAAATCAGAGCAAAACCTGAAGTGAAAAGAAACTGGAAACATTGGATCAATAAATATTGGACAACATTATCTATTAGATTTTATATCTGCACAAAGCATATCTCTGAAACAACCACAGATAGCAAATTACACTAGAAATTCATATGAGTTAAATATACACAGATAAGCACCCACTTGGTTCGCCTATAGCAGGGGTGTCCAAACTCGGTCCTGGAGGGCCGGTGTCCTGCACAGTTTAGCTCCAACTTCCTTCAACACACCTCTCTGGATGTTTCTAGTATACCTAGAAAGAGCTTGATTAGCTGGTTCAGGTGTGTTTAATTGGGGTTGGAACTAAAATATGCAGGACACCGGCCCTCCAGGACCGAGTTTGGACACCTCTGGCATATATGAATAAACAAAATATTTTCCGATGGCGGAGTAAGAAGTCGCAAGTTTCTCCTCTGAATATTACTTTCAATCATTTTGATTAATCTGAGTTCTCTATACGCATTAAGCGCATCTAATATTTTGCACAAGACTTATAAGACATAGTGAAAGCACTTATAACCTATTATGCCGGGAGGTAATACAAAAAAAAGAACATTGAAGTAACTGAGGAGGATAACGTGCATGCAGCGTGCATGGCGGCTTCGACACAGGGAGACGATGTCCAGTGGCGGAGCCAGAGGGGTGGCCGGGGTGGCACTGGACACCCCTGACATCCGACTGGCCACCCCAGGTGCCACCCCAAAATTGTATTTGCTACTGGCAGTTTCTGATGCTGATTGACATCTCTTTGTCTAAAGAAGTTAATAATAAATTTAATAAATAGTAGTTAATAGTAAATTTTGCCGGCAACGCTCAAGCTATTTTCAAATCAATGACGAGCCGAAGACAATAGCATGGTTTCAAGTAAGACGAATAATAATAATACATCTAAACATAATATTTGAAATACGCTTTATAGTTTATTATAAGGTTTGTATGCTGAGGAACGTTTATCCGCTGCGTAAGTTAAGGAGGTACCGATGACATCAGTTAACTTAATGAGAGAGATCAATTCGCTCTTTAGACAGTTAACGCTATACTTCATCTGTGCTACTATTACATGCACATTCCATGTATGCAAGTTATTATATTTAATTTACGATGCTCAAATATTTTGCTAATATGGGGAAGTAATGTTAGGCTAGCTGTTTGTGAGTTAAATTTATTTGAAATGGAATAGCGAGCTCATATACTTTCTTCAGAAAAATGTTTTTTAGATCGGTTGTTGATTTTAATGTGCAGGTATGATAATGGATATTTTTAATTAGGATAAAAGTGTTTCTAACTGGATCAGATGTAAACCGGCAGTTACAATATTTTTGCACAGGGTCAATTAAACATAAAAAAAAACAGCGAGATATCAGACTTCTTTATAAAGTAACACAAACAGGCAGATCAGGTTCAAACATACCAGCTAGCCTTTGTTTCCATCCAAAAATGCGAATGAACTTTATGCGCAAAACTGGATTATCGCATAAAAGATGTGCGAATAAAGCAGCGTTTCCATCCAACGAGTCAAAGAGAACAAAATGATCACTTCCTGATTAACTGGTGCCAAATATCAACAGTAAAACGGAATTTGCTACGATAAGAGAAGCTGCGTCAATCTTTTCTTCATGTAATAAATGACTTGCACCTCAGAAGACAATCCTGACACAGTAAACGTGCGGTGGCGTTTGAAGGAGTTTGTGAGATGCGGAGCACAGACCACCTTGATTCTGGAGGTCATTAATAATATAATAACACTAATACTGAAATGGTTAAGGCGTTTAACAATGACCAAAACAACATTTCAGATGTTTTACAATGTGCTCAGCCTGCTGATTTGTCTATTCACGCACATTTTTATCATCACATGATCTCTCGTAACAAAATTACATGAGTTTTTAAATTCCATTGTAGTTTATGCACATCTTTTCTTATAGAATAAAAAAAGTTTATTCTACTCAGTTATGTGCATATGTTTTTATGCGCATGTTCAAAATTTATGTGCATCTTGGCGTTTCCATCAACTGTTTATTATGCGCACATCCAAACTAGGTCAGACTTCAGGTCCACCAGCAGGTCAGAGCATCTACTAGGCAATTATGTTTTAACCAATGTTAGAAATCAAATCCTGTCATTACTTATTAACTCACAACAAAGTGAGTAGATGATGAGAAAATTATTATATTTTCGTATTTTGAATTATATGGTGGTAATGAATTAGATTTGGGTTTTCTAAACACTTTCAGTGTGTTTGTGTGCATTTGTATTTGAGTATGTGTGTGTGTGCGTGCGTGTGTGTATGGACCCCCTGAAATAGCAGTGGCCACCCCCTGGCCACCCCATGTAAAAAATTCTAGCTCCGCCACTGACGATGTCGGCAAGCTTCTCAGTGGCATCAGATCTAGGGTTGGGCGATGTTGACCAATTTGCCATTGTACGATTGTAGCCTTCCTTTTTCACTACCTGACCCACATTGTCTTTGCTTTACCCATAACCAAACCATAAATAAACAAAGTTACACACAAATGACCACCTGTCAATCGCTTTTTTCTGCAAGTATTTTACAGTACTTTAGAAATACTCATAAATGTCTCTGTCAGTGTTTTTAAACTATTATATTTAATTTACCAAAGTCACACATCTGTCACATCCATAACGAAGCTTTTTCCTCATAAATGCAAAAATGTCAAACAAAATAAAATCAACGATGTTCGTTCTATAGTGAGCCGACACTTATCCATTGAGGTAAAGTTGGTTTTATATTCGCACATTCGTTCAGTGACAATTTGTGAAGCGTTCCCTATATAGTTTGCCACGCTACTTTGCATATTCGGTCTGAAATCGCATGTAAGAATGACTTTCAATCAACATTAACACTATTTAATTCCTGTACTTTGTTAGCATTGGTTGCTAATATGATTTCACTGTTTATAATTTGCAAAAAACACGTTTCTGGAACTTTTATTAAGGAGAAAGTTTGAATGTGCGAATATAAAACCAACTTTACCTCAATCACTTATCCTTCTGATGAGCATTATTTCTTTTGGGTTGTGCAGTTTAATTCACAGAATTTCCACAAAATATGTTATATATACTGTAAACTCGCAGACTTTTTTTTTGTAACATCCATAAAGCATGTTTATTTTCCACATTTAAAATATAAAAAAAATGTTTACATATTGATATTTTTCTGATCTTATAACTCTGGTTAGTTGTTTTGCAAAATATAAACAGTTGCTTCAATATCTTGTTAACGTATTCTTTCTATGTGAATTTATATTTTGAGTTTTTACTGCAAACTTCACATCCATAACGCTGGAATTGCTCGTATCTATTTGTTTGTCATTATTGTATTGGAGTTGTGTATGCACCTTATACATACACATGTGCAGTTGTGTGACGCTTGAAGACTTTAATGTTTGCAGACTGTGAGCTGTGGGTCTCTTCTGTTAAAGCCACACAACGGAATTTTGTTTTTGAATTATTTTTTTGTTTTTGTTGTTGTTGACTGCTTGTTTTTTTTTATACAAATTTATTTTTTAAATCTATAAATAAACTATTAAATATATATATATATATTCCCTAATGCTACAAGCATTGACCACACGAGTTAAATCAAATCAAATCACGGGATAATCGGCAGCAAAGTTAAACACATCACACTCGCGAACGCTACAGAAGTCAGATATAATACACTTACTTTGAAAAGACGCACAACACCCGAAACAGGAGAATAATTATACAGGAAACGGCGAAGTTTAGCATTTATCAGCGACCCGACTCATACTCCATCCACTTCATACACTGAGCGCAGAGGGCGGGAGCCTGTGTGTAGCTCAGCGAATGCTGATTGGCTGCTGCATGTGGCTCAGCAAATACTGATTGGCTGCTGTGTGTTGCTCTGCGAATGCTGATTGGCTGCTTGTGTGTTGCTCAGCGAATGCTAGAGAAAGGTTTTGTGGTCTGAAAGTGGCTTTGTGGTTTATAATGAATGTTTCTGTTGTAATAGTGAAGTTTTATAATGTTTTAATGGTAGGCCTGTTCACTGTATGAAACGTGCTTCGCGTTTGGTGTGAACTCAGCATTATAATAAAAGTCCATGCTGCTTTATAACATGATGAATAGACCTGATGCTCTTTTGTTTTGTGACTCAGATCAAAATATTCTGTTTTCCTCAGCTCTGCTTCTGTCAAATGTGACAAAGAGAACTGTAATAACTTGTGTCAGCTGATATTTGTCTTTGTTATTTACTTTGATGGGAGTAATGTGGGTTTCTTAACATATAAAAAGGATTCATCTTAAAATAACCCAGATTTAACATCTATAGTAGTGTTTGATTGAACACAACGTGTGTGTGTTTTGTTCACGGCACTTCTTTGTATGAATGTTTTAATGGATTGATTCATTTCATGGTATAACGTTGCTAAATGTATCTTTGAGAGATATACTTCTGTACGTTTCTGGTAGTGATCATTCTCTCAATCTTATTATTATAAATATTTTGTGTTCGTCTGTACATTTTCTATATGCAACAATAAGTTTGTAAATAGCTAGATTTAATATTTACCTGACTGAAATTTAATTGTTGAATCTCTTAAACTTAATAATAATAACAATGCATTTCCTAAATCTTACGATGATCTTTTTCTTAATGATTTATAGAGTAGAGAAGGCTTTGTAGAGTTTTTTCTTCTTCTTCTCACCTAATTTAATGTGTGCAAAACATTTGCATGAAAAGCATTTCCTGACCTGATATTTAGTTTTTAATTGTTCAATAAGGAAAGCTGTCCACAAACTGAACATGCAAATATACATCAATTATCTTATTATAATTAGTAGTAAACAATAATAATAATCTGTCTTGAAGAAGAAAAATGGCAGGGGCTCAAATCTGAAGAAACTTGGTATAAAGTAATGTAAATGTTCAGATCACTGTGAGCCTTTGACCTTAATTATTTATATTGTGGACTAAAATTAAAATGTAAATAAAGACAAACACAGAAACTCCTGTTCTGGGTCATTTACACACAGTCACACTGATGACCCACTAGAGGCCGGTCTTTGTCAAGAGTGAGAACGGCATCAATATTCATGACTAAGCCCTCACTTTCTGTGTCTCACTTGTAAATCAATATATTGTTAACAGTGAACGAGTAAACAGGGTGATTTACTGATACTTCTGTGCCAAAAGCTCAAACCATTATCAATTAGTCAGCTAAATCTGTGTATATACAGTATAGTGGCTTGAAAATGTGTTCACTCCTTTACTGATTGTTTTTTTTTTTGTGCATGTTTATTGTAGGGGAAGCAACCATTTTAACCCCAAAATGACCAGTCTGTGAGACGAAGAAGAGCCAGAGTCAAAGATTCAATTATAAAGGAAGTTTACTGAAGATAGTTTGCAGCTTCATCAGCAGAAGCCAGCTTCAACACTCGCAAATGAGTTCGTAGGCAGCTCTTACAATCTAAAATCAACAATTATACTCACACAAAACGTCATGAACTGCGTCATACATTTACACCTGAGTGGTTAAAACACAGATAGACTTTGAACATTTCCATGTGTGTGTGTGTGCGATATCTCAATAAGTCAAGCATACAAACATCAGACAGCCACTAGGCTGTTCAGAGCTGACCCCAGACCTGTGAAAAGATCCACCAAGGAATAGAACACACACACACACTTAGGCCCCGTTTACACTAATGCGTTTTCGTTTTGAAACGGTTGAGTTAGATCAAAAACGATCCGCGTCCACACTAGCATTTCTAAACATATCTCCGTCCACACTACTCCACCAAAAACGTATATCATGTGACCATTCGCGCACTCTGGGCATGCGCGTTCAACTATAAACAGGAAGCATGTGTCTCGCTCGGCATTTGGTTATTGTTAGTCAACAAACGCTGGTTGAACGCTGAACGCGAGCGATTAGCGAGTGCTCGAACAATAGCTTGCCTCTTGCGAATATATGCAGCTGCTGTAGTAAAAAAGGCAGAGTTTAACTGCACAATGGCACCTAAAACGGACAATAGTGCAAACAACGCTCCCATTTCTGTGTCCATGTTGTTGTTTACAGTGAAGGCTGGTCTGCCGTCTTCCGGTAGCGTTATAGTCACGTGATAGGGGCTTGACGAATAATGGAAGGATACGCAATGACCCAAAAGCCCCAATCAGGTACCGAATGTCTGCAGCCCCGCCTCCGTTTTCAGACGTCTCCGTTTTCCCCCATTCACACTGAGACGGAGCAGCAGCGTTTTAGAATGAAACGGCCTCTCCAGCGTTTCCAAAACGCTCCGTTTTTGGGGCTCGAAAACTCTAGCGTAGTGTGGACGGATGGCGTAACCGTAGCAAAACTTGTGCGTTTTAAAAAGAAAACGCATTAGTGTAAACGGGGCCTTAAAGTACAGTCTGTTTCTTACCCAAGGCTGAGTTTACTCTCAGCAGTCTTATTAAAGCTGGTTAAAAACTGGTACAATCTACATCCAAACTGGCAGCGTACATACAAAGTAATTAACTAAGATTTAACAAATAAAATGGCAAATAACTCTTCTTCAAGAGTCCAGGTTCACTCAAGAGGTCTCCGTGACCTCTGACCTGGCTGGGTAGATCCTGAGAAATCATTTGGCATACAGAAAAGCAATGACACACACAATATTCCAGTTTTACTCTGAAGTGGGATGACAGTAAAGTCATCATATCCGCTTGTTAAGTCGTGGCGTATGGAATATTGTTTCTGGGTCCAAGCTGCTACTCATTTGAATATTTCATAAGTCATTTATGGCCACTTTTAAGACATATCACACTTCAAAGTGGATTTTATATTAAATCATGGTGTACACATCGGTCTCTGGACTTACTGCATCACAAATACCAAAATTGTAACAATTTATAAAAAATTAATCACTTTCTGGCCATCAGATATTAGGCATGGACATATATATTGCGATCGTGATTTTCGAATGCATCACATCGCTTTGTAAACATTTATTATTACCATTTGTTGAGTCTCCTCATACAGTTTGATAGAGCGCTTGAACCCGGAAGCCGCTTCGGGTGACGTCACACTTAACAAGCGGATAGTCTAGGCCAGGGGTGTCCAAACTCAGTCCTGGAGGGCCGGTGTGCTGCATAGTTTAGCTCCAACTTCCTTCAGCACGCCTCCCTGGAAGTTTTTAGTATACCTAGAAAGAGCTTGATTAGCTGGTTCAGGTGTGTTTAGCTGGGGTTGGAACTAAAATATGCAGGACACCGGCCCTCCAGGACCGAGTTTGGACACCCCTGGTGTAGGCTCTTAAACTTATAACCATAAAGATATATGAAAGGACATGTGTAACTCCATCCTGGAGCGGATATCCATCAATTAAATACACGCCATCAAAACCACTCGATGAGGACGAAATTAGCCTACATCTAAATTGGCTGCAAAATATTTGTACACCATGTAGAGCTGAAGTCAGAATTATTAGCCCCTTTCCCCCAATTTCTGTTTAACTAAGAGACGATTTTTTAAACACATTTCTAATCATAATAGTTTTAATAACTCATTTTTAATAACTGATTTATTTTATCTTTGTAAATAAGTAAATAATATTTGACTAGATATTTTTTTATACACTTCTATACAGCTTAAAGTGACATTTAAAGGCTTAACAAGGTTAATTAGGTTAACTAGGCAGGTTAGAGTAATTATTGTATAATGATGGTTTGTTCTGTAAACTATTGAAAAGAAATCTAGCTTAAAGGGGCTAATAATTTTGACCTTAAAATGGTGTTTAAAAAATTAAAAACTGCTTTTATTCTAGCCGAAATTAAACAAATAAGACTTTCTCCAGAAGAAAAAATATTATCAGACATACTGTGAAAATTTCCTTGCTCTGTTAAACATCATTTGGGAAATATTTTTAAAAAATTCAAAGGGGGCGAATAATTCTGACTTCAACTGTTCAGATTTATGTAACAGAGTTAGATTTCTAGGGGAGAAGCCAGTCAGTAGAGTTTACAGCTAAACATTTAGCAGCGTTTGCATGTCCTTCATGGCACAGAATGTATTAAATTAGAAATGAAACACCTTTCATTACAATTATTTTAAAAGCTCCTAAATTAGTTTGCAGTTTGTGATTTTTTTCAGTTGAATTAAAATCTATTCTCCATTCATATATTAGCAAATATTTTGCTAAGATTTAAAATTATATATAAACAGCCTCTGTAGAGTTTTCATGTCCTTTACTGCATAGAATTAATCAAAATAGCAGTAAAACAACATTTATTACAAGCTGATTTAAAAAAAGCTCCTAAATTATTTTCCATTATGCTAATTTTTCCCTAGTTTAATAAGTGAAGTTTATTCATTCATTAATTTCTTTTCAGCTTAGTCCCTTTATTAATCTGGGGTCGCTACAGCGGAAAGAACTGCCAACTTATCCAGCACGTTTTACGCAGCGAATGCCCTTCCAGCTGCAACCCTGGGAAACATCCATACACTATGGACAATTTAGCCTACCCAATTCACCTGCAACGCACGTGTTTGGACTGTGGGGGAAACCGGAGCACCCGGAGGAAACCCACGCGAACGCAGGGAGAACATGCAAACTCCACACAGAAATGCCAACTGACCTAGCTGAGGCTCGAACTAGTGACCTTCTTGCTGTGAGGCGACAGCACTACCTACTGCACCACTGCGTCGCCTGTGAAATTTATATATAAACCAATTTCGAGAGGATTACATGCTTATGATTGACCACAGCCGGTCCTGCATTAGCTAAACACATGATTCACCAATCAGACGATCCCTAAGTCACCATAAATGACCAGATTCGTACCTCAGTTATGTTCGTATCCCCCTTCCACTCCTACTCCTCCTGCTTTAACATGCTTTATAGTCAATATTCAGCTAAGTTTGAACTCTTGAAAAGATTATTTTCCATTCATATCATTGAAGACTTTGTAAAAATATAGTAAAAAAAAATCTTGTCTCGTTCTCGTGGAGTAAGCGTCTCGTCACACTCCTACAAGTTATACAAGTCAGGCTAGCAAATTGCTAAGTGAATCCTCTCATGTCTTCTCAGAGCTCCTAACTGTCTGTCGCAGTGTGAACACCTGTATGGTTTCTCTCCAGTGTGAGTCCTCTCATGTGGTCTCAGTGTTTGTAAATGACTGAATCTCTTGTCGCAGTGTGAACACGTGTACGGTTTCTCTCCAGTGTGAATCCTTTGGTGCCGTTTCAAAGCACCAGCTGTAATGAAAGTCTTCTCACACCCAAAGCAGACATGCTCTCGCACACCAGTGTGGCTCTTCTGATGCTTGCTTGAATTTGACTGCAGTGCAAAACTCCTCCCACACACAGTACATGAATACGGTTTCTCCCTTGTATGAACTCCTAGATGACCCCTTAAAATTGAACCCCTTGCAAATGTTTTACCGCATTGATCACATTTGTGTGGTTTCTCTCCAGTGTGAATCTTCATGTGTTGATTAAGGGTTGATGATTGTGTGAAACTCTTACCACACTGGCTACATACGAATGATTTCTCTCCAGTGTGGATCTTAATGTGTTTATTAAGGTTTGATGATTGTGTGAATCTCTTACCACACTGCGTACATGTGAATAGTTTCTCTCCAGTGTGGATCATCATGTGTCCGTTTAGGTGTGATGATCGTCTGAAACTCTTTCCACACTCGGTACATGTGAATGGTTTCTCTCCAGTGTGGATCATCAGGTGTTTCTTAAGGTTTGTTGATAGCGTGAAACTCTTTCCACACTGGGGGCATGTGAATGATTTCTCTCCGGTGTGGATCTTCATGTGTTGATTAAGGTTTGATGATTGGCTGAAACTCTTTCCACACTGGATACATGTGAATGGTTTCTCTCCAGTGTGGATCAACATGTGTTTACTAAGGTATGATGACTGTCTGAAACTCTTCCCACACTCGGTACAGGTGAATAGTTTCTCTCCAGTGTGGCTCATCATGTGAATCTTACGGCTGCCTTTTTCCCCCCAATCAATCGCTCCAGCTTTTACTAGTTTATAATCGTTGCTTCACGCAATCTCATTCTTCTGAAATCAAAGTAAATAAAGTTGTTTTAGCAGACAAAACAATTGAGGTAAAGTTGGTATTCGCACATTCGTTCAGTGACAATTTGTGAAGCGTTCCCTATATAGTTTGCCACGCTACTTTGCATATTCGGTCTGAAATCGCATGTAAGAATGACTTCCAATCAACATTAACACTATTTAATTCCTGTACTTTGTTAGCATTGGTTGCTAATATGATTTCACCATTTATAATTTGCAAAAAAACACGTTTCTGGAACTTTTATTAAGGAGAAAGCCTGAATGTGCGAATATAAAACCAACTTTACCTCAATGACAAAACACATTCAAAGATGAGCAAAATGTGAAGTGAACAGAAACTGGAAACTTCCGATTTAAAAAAAATAAACAGAATATCTGTCGGATATTATATCTGTGCAAAGCATATTTCTGAAACCACCAGTAAACTACACTAGAAATACAAATGAAGGTACACCGATAACATTAGCAGCTATGAATAAAGGGGAATATTTTCCTAATTCCTGGAGCAAAGTTAAACACATCACACTCGCGAACGCTACAGAAGTCAGATATAATACACTTACTTTGAAAAGACGCACAACACCCGAAACAGAAGAATAATTATACAGGAAACGGCGAAGTTTAGCATTCATCAGCGACCCGATTCATACTCCATCCACTTCATACACTGAGCGCCGAGGGCGGGATATTAGCCTGTCTGTGTCTGTGTGTGGCTGCTGTGTATCGCTCAGCGAATGCTGATTGGCTGCTTGTGTGTCGCTCAGCGACTGCTGATTGGCTGCTTTTGTGGCGCTCAGCGATTGCTGATTGGCTGTCTGTGTGTCAGTCACTGTGGGCAAAAGAGGAAGGTTTTGTGGTCTGAAAGTTTTTTTTTATTTTTTATTTAACCTTCAAATAACAAACAGGCATTTTCAACTTCCATTGTTAAACATATATAACATTACATCCAAGCAGCATATAATAAACAAAAGTACAAAATAATAACATACATAAACCTTAAAATAAAACAAAAGAAAATACATTACATTCAGGGGGGTCAGTCCATATAAGTTGACAAAAGCTTAGAGAGCTTTGAGGCACCTTTTGTTTTTACCAGTTTTATGGATTTATATAAAATTTTGAAATCATTTTTAAATGCTTTGAAACAAGGAGAAACTTTAATAAATCTACATTTGTGAATATAAAATGTTGCTACAATCAACATATTATTACACGGAAATTCAATTTCTTTGTTTTTCATAAAAATGCCAAATTTCACAATGTGATAGTCAAACGCAGGTATTACATTTTTTGTCATCAACCACTCATACAATCTGTCCCAAAAGGATTTGACAATAGAGTGGAGGAACTATGACGTCACCTTGTAGGCAAATCGGCTGCTAGCATAAAACTGGTTCCCTCGAAAAAATCTCTATAGGATTTTCCCATAGACTTTTCGAAGATTGCAAATAATAAGCTCTGTGTTCAAACACTGTTCATTAAACTTACACGTTTTGTCCAACCGGATAATCCTCACACGAAAATACAACTTTTAGCACTTTTGGATCTTGAATGCAAACGCAAGAACTGAAAAGCTAACATTAGGCTATAAACGGACTACAGCGCCTGGGGCGCTCGCCTGTGACGTCAGCACCACCCTGCTACAGACAACTCTTCAAGCTTAGAAATGTGGTCCATGACAAAGATTTACTCTCGGTTTATTACATTATAATCCACGCTATATATTATAAACAAATAAATACGCAAAACCACTTAGACCTATGTACCTTTTGGATAGTTTTTACGGGGGAAATACATTTTGTTTTGCTTTACGGTTGTTGTAAACGTTTTAAAACTCTATGTATAAATGAGCCTACATAGTATTATCATAAGACATTTAAATAAGTGTATCGCTCGCGTGCATACAGCCCGCTTACCTTAGTAACAGACGACAGAAATGAGGAGATGAGGCGTGAGGGACAAGTCTAATGTTATATATGCCTGCAGGTTCCATCACGGCCACAGAACAACATGCAATATTCTTTTTTTGTCACCGAGTACAGCGAAAAGCAGCCAACACAGTGACATATGCTGTACATTTTAAGAATGAGTGTAAATATTGCAGATATGACAGAGTTAAATGTGTTCAGATGAAGGAAAAAACGATGAAAAATCTATTGATCACGTTAAAATGACAGTTAACGTGTGTGTATTTTTACACATTTATTCACACGTTTGCATTACTGAGAGCAGGAAAGAAACAGGCTGCACTGGTAAGCAGTATCCCCATAATATCGTTTAATTAAAATAAATGATCAACAAATGAATCTGTCTTAGCAGTCTTTACAAGTGAAGGCATTATCTACACACAATATGAATTCCCAATTAGAAAAATACTACAAACTATAAAATACTACTCCTGAAAATACTTTAATCACAGACAAATCCAAACGCAAGCGGGCTGCGCTCCAGACCAGTTCAGCTCGATGACGTATAATGTCTCCGACACCGCCTGTAGTCCCGATTAGCACATTGATAGCAACCGTCTTTTTAAAGAAGCGTAACCGATTTAAAAAATCAAGAGTGTGCTGTAACTGATGTGTTTTATGTCGTAGAATAAAACGTGAAAGTATCTTGAGTCTGTGTTAGCCACGAACCTTATTTAAGCGATTTAACTGAAATCCCATTCAAAAAACCCATTGACTTTGAGACGAGGGAACCGGAAGTGCTAAAATGCTAACTCGCTTCCGGGTTTTTGCATACAAATTGACGTCATAGTTCCTCCACTCTATAGAACAACTATAAAAAAGATGGGTCCGGCCAAGATGGCTACCTGATCAGACGTGTCTGTACGAGCTCCTGCACCAAATATATTTAGATAGTACAAAAGAACTTTTGACCAGTCGTACACAGTGTATATCGTTTTATTTTGTTGTTAATTCTAAGTTTTTCCCGGATTCGCGTTGCAATGGGGCGTAAACGTGGTCACTCAGGTAACTCTTCGGCTGATGCTAAGACGGCTAACGTTAGCGTTAGCTTTAACACATGCTCACCGGTCAGTAGTGGCCATGATTACGTTGTTTCTAGTATGAACGAGGATGATGCCTTCTGTTTAGCTGAAGAAGAGTTTCCTGCACTTCCTGTCACTCCGTGTAAATCACCAGTCATAAAGAAAAGAGCAAGTGATGACACTCGAGCTGATATCTCGTCACAGCTGTCAGACATAACTCAACTAATTAACAGCCGATCAGACGGAATAGAGAAAAAGATCTCGGATATGTCCATTGAACTGAAGGCCGTCGTTGAGAAAGTTACTAATCTTGAGAGGCGCATGGATGATGTTGAACGGCCTGTGGCTCAAATGCAGCGGAGGATAGATGATATGGAAACTTATTTGAGAAGACGTAATTTGAGGATAGCTGGGATTCCTGAATCTGTGCAAGATATTCGGCTTGAAGTGGTCAAAATCTGCCAAAATGTTCTTCCAAGTGCAAAGGATAAGCTCTCGGATGTTATTGATGTGGTCCATCGTCTCGGGAAGATGCAACAAGGCGGTCCCAAAGAGCGTCCCAGGATGACCATTATGCAGTTCTCCGTTCGTTCCTTCAGAGATGCTGTCTGGAAAGCCGCGAAGAATTCTTCATATTTGAAAGAGAATGGTCTGCGTTTCATGGAAGATTTCTCAGCGGGAGACCGTGAAAGGAGAAAAAAGTTGTGGCCCGAGGTTCAAAAAGCGCGTGAGGATGGGAAGACGGCTTTTTTTGTCGGAGGCAGAGCTTACATACAAGGACAGGGAGAAATCATCCTGCATACATAAAGTGCCTTCAGATGTTTAACGTTCTGACTTTGATTTTTCATGTGCACTTTTCAGACATTGATATGGAATTGTTGCATACAATTTAAAGACTGCCTTTAATTATTTTTTAATTTTTATAAAGTTCTTTTTGCTAATTTTCGTCATTTAAAATGGTGCTGCTCTTTTGAGGTTTTTTATTTTGAGACCTTTTTTGGAGGATATATTTTTTTTTATAACAAAAAAGTTATCTGAGCTAACAGAACTTTCCTTAAACAGGTTAATTGTTCCAGTGTTCGTGTGTTCTTTAAATGTCTCTATCTGTTGTGTCCTTAAACGCCAGGGGTTTAAGAGATGCTGTTAAACGCAAGGCCTTATTTTTGTTTTCTAGACAATTTAGTTCTGATTTTGTGTTTTTTCAGGAGTCTCATTCTGAAGCTACTGATGTTAATTTTTGGAAATCACAGTGGGGTAGTGAGATATGGTTCTCACATGGTACAAACCACTCTGCTGGAGTATCTAGTTTAAAAAATAATTTTGCAGGTGATGTGTTGCACACTTACTGTGATGAAAGTGGGCATTTTATTTTGTTAATTTTAAAATGTTATAATGTGAACCTTATTCTTGTTAATTACTATGGGTATAATTCTAGAGCTGAGAATGATAATTTACTTTTTGTTTTAGAAGATAAGCTTACTTATTGGCAGTCAAAATTCCCAAATGCATACTTAGTGATTGGTGGTGATTTTAACACTGTCCTAAATGAATCTCTTGATAGGTGGCCACCTGGTCGCTCGTCAAATTCAAATACAACTCTGAAAGCATTTATGGATAGGTTAGAGCTTATAGATATATGGAGGATTAAAAATGTGAATGATAGAGCTTATACATGGAGCAATAAAAATTCGTCTAGACTTTCAAGAATTGACTTTTGGTTAGTCTCCAGAAATTTTGATAAAGAGAATATTTATATTGATATTTCAACAACGCCACTAACAGATCATAAGGCTGTTTCTATCAAAATTTTATTTTCTTCTGATTCGAAATTTAACAAGGGCTGCTCTTATTGGAAAATGAACAGTTCTTTACTTGAACATAATGAGGTTAAAATAGAGCTGGAAAGACTTATAGGTTTTTATTGGAATAAAGCTAAACGGGAAAGTTCATTTGGTATAAATTGGGAACTTTTAAAATATGAAATTGGGAAATACTTCAGAAAATTTAGTGCTAATTTGGCTAAAATAAAACGTCTTGAGGAAACTAATATTGTTAGCGAAATTTCATCTATTACCAGGATCCTGCCTGAAAATCTTTCTGATAGTCAGAAGGACTATTTAATTGATTTACAATTCAAGTTGGATAATTTATATAAGTTAAAAGCAGAGGGGGGCATTCATAAGGTCAAGGCAAAGATGGCTTGAATATGGTGAACAGATGTCTTCTTATTTCTTCAAGCTTGAAAAAAATAGGTCTAAACATAACTCTATCTGTCAACTGAAAATTGGAGAGCTTGTCTCTGAAAATTCCAAAGAAATTTCCCAATATTGTTATAAGTTTTATTCAAATTTGTATAAATCAAAATTTAATTTAGCTGATCTGGATACCTTTGCAACATTTCTTGGTAATGTCAATTCTATTAGTAATGATGAAAAAATTATGTGTGACTCACCAATTACTATTAATGAGGTTAAGGAAGCAATTTTGCATCTAAAAAGTAACAAGTCACCTGGTAGTGATGGGATAACAGCTGAATTTTATAAACTATATTCTGAATTAGTATCTCCGTTTCTTCTCCAAGTGTTTATAGAAAGTTTAAACTGCTCTGAGCTCTCTGTTAGTATGAAACAAGGTGTCATTTGTTTGATACCCAAACCTAAAAAGGACACTCTTCTCTTAGATAACTGGAGACCGATCAGTCTACTTAATAATGATTATAAATTGTTTGCCCTTATTTTTTCTAAGCGTTTTAAGTTGGTTTTAAACTCCATTATTGATGAAAATCAGTCAGGTTTTATGAAAAATCGTCACATTTTTAATAACATTAGACTTGTTTTTGACCTTATTGATTATTCTGATTTTATTCACGATGATAGCTTAATTTTGTTTTTGGATTTTTTCAAAGCTTTTGACACCATTGAGCATCCTTTCATCTTTTTTTGTTTAGAGAAATTCGGTTTTGGGCCCTACTTTTGTAATGCGATGAGTACGCTGTATGCTGGGGGAAATAGCTCAGTGAAATTAGGACATGGAACTACACAGAGATTTCTATTAGAAAGAGGAATTCGGCAAGGCTGTCCAGCCTCTGTATATCTGTTTCTCATAGTAGCCCAAGCCTTCTGTCACTTTATTAAGGCGAGTAAGCTAGATGGAATCCAAATTGCTGGTCGAAATATTTTAATTAGTCAGTTAGCGGACGATACAGCCTTATTTTTAAAGGATTCAAACCAGGTTCATCTGGCTATCAAATCTATTCAGTTGTTCTCTAATGCCTCAGGTTTGCACCTTAATCTCAAAAAATGTGAAATATTAGCTTTAAAAAAATTTCCCCTCTTATCTGTGGAAGGTATACCAGTCAAAGATGCTGTTAACTATTTAGGTACTGTCATATCAAAAAATGAACAAGATAGAGTTTCCTTAAACTTTAACCCTGTTTTCGAAAGGATAAAAAGTAAATTCAATTTTTGGTTATTAAGGGATTTGTCCTTAAGGGGCAGAGTTCTTCTTTCCAAAGCAGAAGGAATTTCTAGATTAACCTATTTTGCTTCAACCATATATCTAGATAATAAAACAGTGAAGTCCATTGATACGATTTTATTTAATTTCTTATGGAGGAATCGTGTACACTACATCCGTAAATCTGTTGTTTTAAATTCCCTTAAAAATGGGGGTCTTGATTTTTTGGATTTCTCTTCTCTAAATAATACTCTTAAAATTAATTGGTTAAAATTTTGTTTGAATAAACCTTCTCTCTGGAATTTTATTCCCAATTTTATTTTTGACCAACTTGGAGGTCTGTCCTTTCTATTATTATGCGATTATAAGATTGAGAAATTACCAGTAAAGCTCTCTGCTTTTCATGCTCAAGCCTTGTTGGCGTGGAAACTGATCTACAAGCACAATTTTTCACCACAACGTTACTTTATCTGGAACAATAGATGTATTTTGTATAAACGCAAGAGTATCTTTTTGGAGAGGTGGTTTGAAAAGGGTATTGTTTTAGTTTGTCAATTGTTTAACACTCAAGGGTATCTTATGACATATGATGAGTTTCTTGAACATTTTAACTTTCCTGTAACTCCCAAGGAATATTCTCTTGTTTTCTCTGCAATTAATTCTAATATTGTTTCCTTATTTAGAGGTGTAACTTGGATTGATATGCCTATAATCAATCTAGTTGATACAATGTGTGGTAAAATTTGTTTCTCACAGTCTAAAAATAACAAATCTATTCGCTCTCTTTTTTTAAACCAAGTTGTCTCCAAACCTAGCTCTATAACCTATTGGAATAATTTTGTAAGAATTCCTAAATGGGAAAGTATTTGGTCATTACCTCACAAATTTTTGGTTACAAATAAGATAAAAGAAATATCTTTTAAACTAATTCATAAATTTTACCCAGTTAAACATTTCCTCAGTAAATTTAAAAAGGATATAGATATAAATTGCTCATTTTGTTCTTTGTATTTAGAAACTGTACCCCACATCTTTTGGCACTGTGGTTATGTTAAAAAGCTTTGGTATGATGCTTCTGTTTTTATAAAAAGAAAGGTACTCTTTAATTTTAATTTGCATTTTGAAAACATAATTTTTGGATATTTTAATTATGATAACTTGAGTAACGAAGTTTTTGTTATTAACCTATTTATTCTGTTAATCAAGTTTCATATTCATAAGTGTAAATTTTCTAACAAAAAACCCTGTTTTACTGTGTTTTATAAGGAACTGAAAAATTACTTTTGTACTATTCAGCATAGTGCTAATCAAAAGGCCATTAAAACTGTCCAACTGTGCTCTAGTTTCAAAATCTTTGATTAATGTAAAGGTCCTGCTTGTTTGTAGTTGTAAGAATTTTAGTTAATTATTTATAGTTTTATTTTATGTTTGTGTATTGTTGATTATTTTCTTTGTACTCTTGCTTTTATTTACTGTCTATCACCCTGGCATTATTTTGTGTACTATATTGTCATGTATCTGTTGTTTAAAGCATAATAAAAAAAAAAAAAAAAAAAAAAAAAAAAAAAAAAAAAAAAAAAAAAAAAAAAAAAAAAAAAAACTATAAAAAAGATGTTCCTGAGATTCAATATCTTTCAAGCAGAAAATACAAACATTACTGTCTAAATTAAATCCTATTCTAAGAAATTCATTACATGGATAAATGTCATTAATTGTTTTGAAATGTACTTCTTTCATTTTAGGTAACAAGGGAAATGACAGGTATCTTTTTCTAACTTCAATAGTGTCCGCTTTAGAAAATCTCTCAGATAAAACTTTTCTTTTAACAGGAAGAGGAAAATATTCTTTTGTCAGTAGTGATCTCAATACCTTGTTGTTACATTTAATATCCAGAAATGAATAATTATTAATAAACAAATCAACCAGTGTAGGTGTTACAGAAGAGTATTGCACTATACCTTTAACTAAATTCCTCAAAGCTACAGGAATAGCTTTGACTTTGTGGTCTGAAAATGGCTTTGTGGATTAGAATGAATGTTTATGTTGTAAAAGTGAAGTTTTATAATGTTTTAATTGTAGGCCTGTTCACCATATATGGCAAGCCGTTTTAACATTTAATCAATTGGCCGTACTACTATCTATTTTCATGTTGCTATTGCTCATACCTGTCAACATTGGGATGTGAAAATAAGGGATATGCCCACTGTAAGCTGAGAAAATATTATATGCTATTCCTTCTATGCTAATGAAGGACTACTGAGACATTCCAAGCATGGGACGGGTCCTCCTGGCATGGCAGAGTTCATCACAGCTCCAATACACATCTCTGCCATTTGCTTACAGTAACCATGTGCTTTTCACTATACACAATTAATCTGCTTGTGATCTTCCTTCATATAACTTTGTCATGTTTGGTGTCATTTGACAGTTTATGACTTCAGTGTTGTAGTGATGAAATCAACAGAGATATTGATTGCTTGTATTTCAATATACAATATATTTACTATTGTTGAGTCATGGCCTGAGGAGAGTATGTTAATGTTCTACTCCCCCACTTTATCTCCTCAACTTTGCTCTCATGTTCAGCTGGTTTTGGGGGTTGGTTTTCATAATGCTTTGCTCAGGGTATAATAAGGAAAGGTAACTGTTGATCTGGGAGAATGGCTTTTACTCTGCTTCTCCTGCACACCGGTGCGTAGCCTCATATGCTAACAAAGGCAGTTTTACTGTCTTTGTTGCTCAGCAGTGCATATGTTACAGCTATTTTCTTTATACAGTATGTTAGTTTGTTTCAATCTACTGTCTGTATATTTGAACATGTAACTTAATAAACAACTTTGCCTGCTTCAAGGCGTTGAGATTCTTTCTCTATATCAATGATGATAACAACTTTAATGGAGTCAGATTAATAACAATGGAGTCAGATAAATAAATGATTTAGACACGCCATCCTTCAACTGCTTTCTGTTTCCGATTATTGGTTCAGAATAGCAGCGTAAGTTTCAAGCCTTACACCACCATAAAGCCGCGGTCACACTGGACTATTCTCTCTATAGACTTCCATTCATACGCACGCGAATGCGTCAGACCGGAAACACAGGGGCTGTTTCTCAATTCCAAGAACGCTGAGAACGGACTTGCGTTCTTGTGGAGACTGGTCTTGCCAGGTGTCCTCGGTAGAACGAACTCGGGAGACCACGAGAACAGAGAACGCGTCCTGTGAGAAATGAGATGCTGCGTTCTTCCCTGGTTGTTCCTGATGGTCACGTGACCTTCACGCGTTTTAAATAAAAAATTGTTTAAACATTACAGCATTTATACAATGATTTATTGTGTTTCCTCTTTTCAAAATATATATTATGCATACAAACATTATAAATATACGCTGCACAATACAAATAAAACTGATTTTAATACGAATTTGAGCAAACAAACACTCTTAATGTGTTTATTCCTTTATTAGGATGTCCATGGTGATGTTTATATTCACCGTTTCATTTAGGGAAACTCTTGAGGTAAATAAGTTACATCTCCGAACTTTAATAATAAATCTAAATAAAATACTGCGCTTCCCACCTCCAATCGCAATGACTTCTGGGACTTCTAGAGCGAGATCGGTGCACAAGTCTGCATCGGTGCGTCCTCGATATCAAGAACACATCCGGGAAGTTTCACGCGTCCTCTGTACTTGCGCGATCTTGAGTATTGGAACTGAACTTTGGCAGCTGATGATGACGTTACACGAGGACGCAAGACCGCTGAAGAACGCATATTGAGAAACAGCCAGGGTCATGCGTCGAGTTTCGTATTTCGCTGCGGTGCAAAGTTCAAGCTTGGTGAACTCTGACCTGCGAAATCGCATCACTTGACTGCATGAGACTGAAGCCGAAGTCACACTAGAGTTTGAGCTTGCGAAATTCTGTCGTACAGCGCTGCGAAAAGAGGTGGGATTAAACAAGATGATTAGACATTAAAAAAGCGAGCGATTGCTCCATGTTTTAAATTTCTGTCCAGAGAGGTCATGTTTGAACAGGGTGATTTACTGATACTTCTGTGGCAAAAGCTCGAACCATTATCAATTATTAGTCAGCTAAATCTGTGTATATACAGTATAGTGGCTTGATAATGTGTTTACCCCTTACTGATTTATTGTTTTGTTTTTTGTCATATTTTAATGTTTCTGATCATGAAATTAATGTAAATATGAGTCAAAGATAACACAAGTAAACACATCATGCAGTTTTTAAATGAAGGTTTTTATTATCAAAGCAAAACAAAATCCAAAACTACAATAAAAACAAATCTACATAGCCCTGTGTGAAGAAGTGTCTGCCAGAAAACATCTTGATGATCCCCAAGACTTTTGGGAAAATTCTCTGTGGACTGACGAGACAAAAGTTGAAGATTTTGTAAGGTGAAAGATTTGCTGTGATAAATGAAACCATAAATTCTGCTGTGCACCAAAATATCCAAAAAATGTAAAGGTCTGGATATAAGAGAATGAAAATAACACTGACAGATTTAGTTTTAGAAACCACCTAAAGTTATAAATAATACCACATCTTATTAGTGATCATGTGGTGAATGATAATTCTGGAAGTGACAGCTATATGTAAAAATGTAACTCTGCATCAGGCCCGGCTCCAGCTTGGAACTTTAGGGTGGGCCAAGTGACATTTGAGGTGGGCCAAAAAATTTTTTATATAAATACAGTTGAAGTCAGAATTATTAGCCCCCTTTTTTTAAGCCCCTGGTGTGTTGTCAAAAGCCCCTGATCCTTTGAAATATTTGGAAAAAACAGAGGTTGTATAACATTTATTTTGTAATCCAAGTACTTAAAATTACCACATACATCACGCGCATTCCACTTTAAGCCTGGTTTATACTTCTGCGTCAAGTGATCGGCGTGACCTACAGCGCAAGCCTCGCACATAGCCGTGCATTTATACTTCTGAGCGCTGTTTCTGTTTATCTACAATACACTTTCGAAACGCTAGCTGGCAGTAGGTGTTTATGTTTCTCTGTGTCAAGTTTCTTCACTGGTGTTTTGTTTTTTCTGAATGCTTTCTAAATGTACAAGTGGCTCAAATTCGATCATTTTGAGGCAAGAACCGGCTGATGTGCAACAACTTAATTCATAAGGTAAACACAAAGCAACAGTCTCCATCCGGAGCTCCTTCACGGGACTCGACACTTGTAAACACTCGCTGCATCGGGCGCACGGCTCTCACCTCCGCCCACACTCGTCAGCGATACCAAGCCGACCAATCACAGAGCTTGCGCTACGCGTACGCGTTACATTTTTTGAGAGGTGCGCGACAACATCGCCGACGGCCAAGGCGAGGGGCTATGCGTCCACGCGTAGGCTGCGCCGTAGCATATGCGCGCGCTTGACAGGTATGCGCCGATCACTTGACGCAGAAGTATAAACCAGGCTTTAGGAACACGCAACAGCGCGCGTCAGGAGAAGAGATTGCGTTTAGAGAGAGCAAAGCGAAAGCAAGATCACGTGTGGCTATGTATCAAAATATTGATGTTTTGACTCAAACTGCAACAAAGTGCTTTGCACACGGAGTTTGAGGGTGCTTTCACACCTATACTTTTGTTCCGGAACCTGGCGCATTCGCCCAGTTAGCGCGGTTCGTTTGGCATATGTGAACAGGGCAATCGCGTTCGGATCCGCGCCAAAGCAATCGCTCCGAGACCGCCTGAATGAGGTGGTCTCGGCTTGATTGAAAAGAACTCTGGAGTAGATCGATTGCAGTGAGAAAGCGATACGATCCGAGCCCGGCCATTGCACAGTGTTTTATGAATATGTATTAGCCATACGGCTATATGAAGAGAGAGTAGGGCGAGAGGTCATTCCAGACATCCCAAGTCTCCCGGAAATTTCGGGAGTCTCTCGCAAATGCACAGAGACTCCCGGATGTCCGCAAACGAGCGATAATCTCCCAGAAATCGCGCATCTCCCTCCCGGTCCTCAAATACATCGCTCACCCTTTGCATCACCCCTCCCCACCGCATCCCTCCTCGCTCTTCAGACATGTCGCGCGCACCCTCCTGTTAAACACCACCAAACCACCTCCGACAGCAGAGCGAGACTATATAAATAAACCTTGAAACTCTGACCAATGTGAGGAGAGTTTACTCACACGTGACTTGTTTTAGCTTGTTTTGGTCCGTTTAGAAACTTTGCCGTGTGAAAGCGAACCGCACCAAGAACAAAGAGCAACAATGTAACAATTTTAATCCCCGTTTGGGAACAAATGAATCGATTCACAGGTGGGAAAGCACCCTGAGTTTTGTATGTTGCACTTTGCACAAACTTCACTACTGAAACTGCCTGTGATTTGTCCGTTTCTGTGCATCATTAACAGATATCTAACAGATATTTGGCTCTTTCTGTGAGAAAAATGCTATAATGTTTAAGCGGGCTCAGTTGCATCTCCCGATTATCCTACTCGGTGCTGCTGAACTGTTTGCGTTCTTTAAGACTTTCTATTGTAATGTAATGTAATGTGTATTTCTATAGCGCATTTATTGTGTATGGCCATACACCCAAAGCGCTTCACAATCATGAGGGGGGTCTCTCGACACCACCACCACCAGTGTGTAGCATCCACTTTGATGATGCGACGGCAGCCACAGGACAACGGCACCAGTGCGCTCACCACACACCAGCTATTGGTGGAGTGAAGAGACAGTGATAGAGCCAATTTGGTGGATGGGGATGATTAGGAGGCCATGATGTGTAAGTGCCAATTGAGGGACTTTGGCCAGGACAGCGGGGTTACACCCCTACTCTTTACGAGAAGTGCCATGGGATTTTTAATGACCACAGAGAGTCAGGACCTCGGTTTAACGTCTCATCCGAAAGACGAATATTGTATGAATATTGTATGAATTACGACTGCATGAAATTATATAAAAGGGAAGCGAGTTTGGTAATGCGCGCTGAGACACGGGTACGCATAGAAACCTGCGCTCTATGCTGAATTAGGTTATTTTTCATCTAATGCAGCTTGATAATTTAAAATTATTAAATACTTTAATCAAGATTGTAAATATGGGAGAAAGAGTCAAACCAACAAATAACAGAGGAAGACTGGACAGATATGTGTGTCACACATGCAAAAACCACAAACTCAAGAGTTTGGAGAGAATTTGGATGGAAAAATCTGATGAGGTTCTTCATAACTCCTAAACTGTCTGCATTACGTTCAGGTGTTGAAGGTTTGGGCTCTTGCTGGAGACAATGTGGAACCTCAATGGCAAACCATTTTCACGTTTTTTGGGCTTGCCCAAAAATACAGACCTTCTGGTATGAAATAGCAACTGAAATAAAAAAAGATAACTGGAGAAGAATTGGACTACTCATTTAGTACATTATACCTAGGGAAAATACCAGAATTTATTCCAATTATTGACAAATACTTAATTCAAATCCTTTTAGTAAGTAGCAGAAAAGCCATAACTCGAAAATGGTTTCAGTCTGATCCTCCATCAAGGGCTCAATGGATAGGAATTGTAAAGGAAATACACTGTATGGAGAGACTGACTTTTAACCTAAGATTTGATTCAAAAAAAGGTAACAAGTACTGGCAAAAATGGTCTGAATATGTTATGGTAAACAATTTGTGATAATGTATGTCAAATGTATTATGGCTTGATTTTGTAACCCTTATGACAACCGCTCTGTTCTTTGTTTGTTTTTGTGTTTTTTTTTTCTTTTGTTGTTTTGTTTTCTTCTCTAAATAAAATAAAAAGAAAGTAAAAAAAAAAAAAAAAAAAGATTGTAAATGAGTCTGGCTTGCTAAAACATGTTTTTTGAAGCTCACGGTCACATCGTATGTATGCTGCTTTCTCAGTCAAGAAACGTATCGAAAAAAAAAATGTTGTTATCTGATGTGGGGCGAGGGTGGGCCAAGATTCTGATTCAGTGGGCCACCCTGGCCCCCCCATGGAGCCGTGCCTGCACTGCATACCTCTTTGCAAAAGCTCCTGCATTCTCTTAGGGTGCTTTCACACCTGTGAATCGATCCATTTGTTCCCAAACGGGGATTAAAATCGTTTCATTGTTGCTCTTTGTTTTTGGTGCGGTTCGCTTTCACACGGCAAAGTTTCTAAACGGACCAAAACAAGCTAAAACAAGTCACGTGTGAGTAAACTCTCCTCACATTGGTCAGAGTTTCACGGTTTATTCTGCAGATTCCCAATCAGCTGTCGGGGGGTGGTTGTTTGGTGGACAGGGTGCGCGAGACATGTCTGAAGGGCGAGTCTCTGTGCATTTCGGGAGACTCCCGGAACTTCCGCGAGACTTGGGATGTCAGGAATGACCTCCCGCCCTACTCATAATTCTCTCTTCATATAGCCGTATGCCTATTACATATCCATAAAACACGGTGATATAGCCTGGCTCGGATCGTATCGCTTTCTCACTACAATCGATCCGCTCCAGAGTTCGTTTCAATCAAGCCGAGACCACCTCATTAAGGCGGTCTCGGAGCGATTGCTTGGACGCGGATCCATTGCCCATATGCCAAACGAACCGCGCTAACTGGGCGAACGCGCCAGGTTCCGGAACAAAAGTCTAGGTGTGAAAGCACCCTAAGAGTAGACTAATATTGCAGCTCATATAAGGCTGTTATTGCTATTAAGATGATGTATGCAAATAATAAGTTATATGTCAATATCATCTGTGCAATATCAGACAGCACCCGTGAGAACAGCACAGTTATATTCGTTAATCTCATTCACGTAAAGCAGTGCGTGAGCCGGTGAGCACATGCTGTTTTTTTTTGGCTGTTAGTTTTGATTTCAAATGCAGTAAATCCATTAATATAAAACTTGCAGTAACGGTGCATCTAATCTAAATTGTGGCTGGTGCTCCTACATTTTTTAAGTCAGAAGCACCAGTGCTACCCAGCAAAAAGGTTCATTTCGAGCCCTGACCCAGCCCTGCTTTTAGGGTTTCTGTCCAGTGTGAATCCTCTCATGTGTTTTCAGATTTCCTAACAGACTGAATCTTTTGTCGCAGTGTGAACACTTGTATGGTTTCTCTCCAGTGTGAATCCTTTCTTCCAAATGACTAGCTGTAATGAAAGTCTTCCCACACTCAAAGCAGACATATTCTCTCAGATCAGTGTGGATCATTAGGTGTTTGTTAAGGTGTGATGCTTGTCGGAAACTCTTTCCACACTAGGTACATGTCAATGGTTTCTCTTCAGTGTGAAGCCTTTGGTGCCGTTCCAAATGACTAGCTGTAATATATGTCTTCCCACACTCAAAGCAGACATGCTCTCTCACACCAGTGTGGATCTTCTGATGTTGACTTAAATTTGAGAGCCGTGCAAAACTCCTCCCACACACAGAACATGAATACGGTTTCTCCTTCGTATGAACTCTTAGATGGATCTTCAGAAATGAATCCCTTGCAAATGTTTTACCGCATTGATCACATTTGTGTCTTTTCTCTCCAGTGTGGATCAGTAGGTGTTTGCTAAGGTGTGACGATTGGCGGAAACTCTTACCACACTGGGTGCATGTGAATGGTTTCTCTCCTGTGTGGATCATCATGTGTTCATTAAGGCTTGATGACTGTCTGAAACTCTTACCACACTGCGTACATGTGAATGGTTTTTCTCCAGTGTGGATCATCAGGTGTTTAATATGGCTTGATGAATGTGTGAAACTCTTACCACACTGGGTACATGTGAATGGTTTCTCTCCAGTGTGGATCATCATGTGTTCATTAAGGCTTGATGATTGTCTGAAACTCTTACCACACTGGGCACATGTGAATGGTTTTTCTCCAGTGTGGCTCATCATGTGGATTTTAAAAGATGACGATCGTCCGAAACTTTTTCCACACTGCGCACATGTGAATGGTTTCTTTCCAGTGTGGACCATCATATGGATTTTAAAAGATAATGAATGTCTGAAACTCTTACCACACTGCGCACATGTGAATGGTTTTTCTCCAGTGTGGATCATCATGTGGATTTTAAAAGATGAAGATCGTCCAAAACTCTTTCCACACTGGGCACATGTGAATGGTTTCTCTCCAGTTCGGATCATCTTGTGACTCTTACGGCTGCTTTGCATCTCAATCAATCTCTTTCCACACTGAGTGCAGGCGAAAAAAAATATTGTCTCTTCTTTTTATTTTAAAAATGCCTTCCTCAAGTATTTCCAGCTTTTACTTGTTCATCATCTTCGCTTCCCACAATCGTATTCTCCTGAAATCAAAGCAAATAAAGTAATGTTAAAAGATATTCAACAGAGTCCGTTATCTGTCAGATATTAAATCTGTGCAAAGCATATTTCTGAAATGACCACAGTTAGTAAATT
This sequence comes from Danio kyathit, assembly GCA_903798195.1. NCBI lineage: Eukaryota > Metazoa > Chordata > Actinopteri > Cypriniformes > Danionidae > Danio > Danio kyathit. Next base: position 76,413,838 of record LR812521.1, on the reverse strand, counting down.
ACACTAGAAATACAAATGAATGAAAGACACAGATAACATTAGCAACTATGAATAAAGGTCAAATATTTTCCTAATGTTAAAGGTGCAAGGGGTGATTGACTTCAGAAACAATTATGATGTGCTGGTTGAAAATCTCTTCACATTTCGATAGTAATGATTAAAGTAAACGATCTAAATTTATTTATGAGTATTTTTATATTCCGGATTAGGCACAGGCATGCCCGGATTAAGAATTCAGAGGGCCCTGGGCACTAGAGATGTGCGGATCAGCTCAAATGTCACCCGAATCCGCTTCTTCATTCTAATCATCCACCCGCCCGCACATATTATTTTATCTGATATATATATCCACACCCGACCCGTACCCGATCGCCACTTTAATAATTCTAATTCTTTGTTTTAAGCATGATGATAGGTGTAACTTTCTCCGCAATGTCCGGCGGCAGAGTAACAGCTCGTTAATTCATGCTCGAGCAAATGATGAGACGGACAAAAGTACTCGATGCATGCCCTTCACTTATTTCAGTGTTTTCCCGGGTGGAATTACTGAAGTAAACATAAAACAAAACCGGATAAAACTTTCTCCCTTCAATTCACCGCACGCACAGCACACAGCGAGAGCTCACATCACACAGCATGCGTGTCGAACTACACTACCCACAATGCCCCTCGCTATGGACTACAACTCCCTTAAAAGCAGGCAAGCGGCCACACTATTTCCCCTCTCTTGCAACTTAGGTCACAGTGGGTTGTTCGTTATTAACAGCAGATTCAGCTTTTACATATACAGGAAAAAGAGAACAAAAACGGCGTCCCTTCAGCCTAAACAGCAGCTATGTTGTGTGTACTTGGCCCTTTTCTTAACACTGTGCAAAAACAGAATAGCATCTACTGTGCCTGGATTCGGGCGATTCCGCCTCGCCTCCAAAACACGGCTGGCTGCATTAAATGAGCGTTCGCGCGAACCGCTTGTTGCAGGAATGCACAAGCTTCTCCTTGCAAGGCGCTGCAGTCGTGTAAATGGTAAATAAGCGATCTTGTTTCTCCCAGAATGATAGCAGATTTCCCTCTGATGACTCCTCTAACTGAAGTTAGCACAGTACTCTTGCACTTCATACATTATTTTGGGCGTCTCTCATCTTCACATTCTGCGAAGTGCACTCTCTGCTTTTTTGCTGGTCAACTGCTATGACCAGCTACATCTACCCGCGACCCACCCGCAATTAATCATAATGTATTTTTTTATTGCCCGACCCGCCCGACCCGTGGATTATCCGCAGCGCCCGCGGATTTAACCGCCATCCGCGCATCACTACTGGGCACAATGTCTTGTAGGCCCCCCTACAAGGCCGCACCTCTATAGTTGAATTAAAAAATGAGATTAATATAATATTTTTTAAATAAAGTTAATCTATAATGTTTTGCCCACATTTTTTAAATAAATGACATAGTACATATATTTACAGTCAACAAAGATTTACCTGATTTTAAAAGCATTTAAAGCACACTTTGATAAAAATACTAATATAACTCGTGAAAATTAATGGATTTTAATATACTTGTTCAAGTTCACTGAAGCAGTACTAAAATGTATATTTAAGGGTATTTTTAATGTATAACTTCTACAAACTCATAATGCATAATTTGGATGTAACACCTGTCCAATCCAGTTCTATGAATCTGAGTCCTCCATAATACACACACTGATTAATGATTCCTACTGTCTCCCTCGTGATGAAGAAGAGTAGGCAAAAAGCACTTGATTATAAGGCTGAAAGTATCCGAAATCACACACACTGTACCAGTTCTCTCCTGTCTCTCTCCTCTTCAGTGGCTTTTTCTGTCTCTCTCTCCATGAGGTCGGAGAATATGGGTGAAGCAGGGCGACTAACATTGTAAATACAGATTAATTATATTAGGATGTCGCTTACATTTAACACCAGGTGGAAAATAACTAGAATATAGAATATTTATAATTATTATTATCCTTATTAAATACCGTGTGACTCATTTTATATATTTTATATACTTTATTTAAATTTTTAAACTAAAACATTTCCTTTCTATTGAAAATAAATGTATTTCCAATCTGATTTGTAATGGGGAAAAAAAAAGATGAACGTGTTCATCAGTTGCTGGATTCAAACCGAGTTCATGATCGATCGCCTCAAAACACATATCTATGCTCTTTACGAGCTCCGCCACTCCCACCTGCGGTCTGCCGCGCTCTTTAGTTATGTTGACTCTGTCGATCAAACAGCGCTGGCGGGAAGCACTTAACTAGCTTATTACAACGAGGTGCGCTATTTGCACTTAGCCTAAATAGACACTCCAAAATCAGCATTTTTCCCCCCTCGCAGGGGCCCCAAGTGCGCACGGGCCCCTGGGCCTGTGCCCATAATGCCCATTGGTTAATCCGGCCCTCGGCACAGGACTAAAAATGTTTGTTGAATTATAAATTTAAGGCCGAAAACTATGATAAACTGTGTCAACAAATGTAGATTTGTTTCATTCAGATCAAAATCTGAGCAAAACCTGAAGAGAAAAAAACTGGAAACATTGGATGAATAAATAAACATTAAAAATAAACAAATTTTACAGGGTTCAAAGTAGGCATGGGACGATAACCATTTTCAAGGTATACTGCAGTTTGGAAAGTCAAGGTTATCATGCCGCCAAAATTTCTCTAATACCATTCCTAAGGTATGTGTAAGATTTTTTTATTTACATTTTAACAACAGTATCTCCAGCAGAAAAGATATCCAAAGATGCCATTTTAAATTGTAAATAAATCTGTGCTTTAGAAACTATTGAAGACAGCAGAGGTCAATGATTAATTTTCATTATTTAGCCTGACATGTTTACTGCTCCAAAATATCATAAATGTTTCTCAAAATAAAATATATTGTGTTCAAAGAGGAAAAAACTTTTAGTTTTTTACCTAGACATTTAAAAAGAATATATTTTAGAGCAGTAATCACAATACCGTGAAACCATGATATTTTTATCCAAGGTTATCATACCGTAGAATCTTATACCGGCCCATGCCTAGTTCATAGTAGGGTTGGGTGATGTTGAGCATTTTAGCATCATACGATGTCCAATGTGAAACATCGCGATGGACGACGGCATCGTCTTCATACGTGGAGGTGAACAAATTATTTATGAATAATTAATTAATTCATAACAAATTAATTATTTGTAGCCTGCCGTTTCAACTACCTGGTCTTTGGTTTACCCATAACCAAATCATAAATAAATAAAGATAAGTTACACACAAATTACCACCAGTCAATCACTTTTTTCGCGGGACTCTGGCATGAGTAGGCAGCATGATCCGTGTCAGTAATTTGTTTGGTGCGGTGGATGGTGGAGGGGTGTCACGGACGAAAGTGAGCAGCGCGGAGGTCTCGCGGACGAAAGTGAGCGGCGCTGGGGTGTCACGGACGAAAGTGAAGAGGGTTGGGGAGTCGCGGAAGAAAGTGAAAATGAACAGCGGATGGGGAGGAGGGCGGTTGAGGAGGGAGATCGGTAAAATGAGGTGCACCCCGGAACACCCGGATCCGGAACCTCTGAAATCTGATCCGGCGTGTTCCGGCACAAATTAAGCTCTGGATAGAGACAAGAATAATTAAATATCACGTTTAACAACTATAGTGAGACACGATCTAGCGATACATCCTTGATAAACTGTCCGACGTGCACTGTTCTCTGGAGCTCAGACAAGCGCATGACAGTGTGTGCGTCTCTGGTTGTGTGTGTGTGTGGGTGTGGTCACGTGATGTGCGTTTTCAGTAGATGGAGGGCTGTTCAGAAATGCTAGATGAAACGCCAGTGTTGACGTGGATCATTTTCGTTCTAAAATGCCATTTTGATACTAAGCTGTATGAGTGTAAACTGGGCCTGAGTGTGTGTTTTTAACGAATGGCATCGTCTATCGGCCCAACCCTAGTTCATAGGGGAGAGCGGGGCACAAAGTAACACTTTTTGGTTTTGGCCAAATAATGAACAAAGTAATGGGGTTAGACAAATCATATTTTTTTACCAACAACACACAAGCCTCTCCTATTAATGAGCACTGGAATTATGATCGCCGGACCTGTGGTTTCTGTGCAGTATTGCCAAAAGTGCCAGGAGTAAAAATGTTACTATTTACCCCACCTGCGGGGCAAGTTGTAACAGACAGGGGGTTAGTTGTAACACATGCTTATAAAGGCAGATTTCACACTATTAATTTAAATTCAGTTTACTTTAAATAGTAGCTGTATTTCCTCAGTAATTGGCTCATTTCTTTTTTATTCTACATAACACAGTATGTTTATTTTTTTGTTTATTGGATAAACACATTTGAATCGATTTGCATTATTATACAATGCATTTATTTGCATTATTGGCAATAAAATGTTTTTTTTTTCTATTAAAACAATATTTTCTATTAAAAAACCTTTTTATTTAAAAAAAAGTTCTCAACGTTACACTCAAAATTCAACAATTATTTTGTTGGTTTAATTGGTGTCCAACAGTGTGTGGCTTAATGTAACACCCTGCTACAACTAACCCCACTGTGTCATGTTTTCCTCAAAACTGGCTAGCAGCCAGTGTTTTTTACATCTTTCAAAATGGTTTCACCTTTATCCTAGAAGATGGTGATCACAACAATATACGATTTTGCGCTCATACTTTCATTGATTTTTTTTTTAAATAAAAAATAATGACTATAATAAAAAATACTTTTATGCTGCAAAAATGGTTTCTCCTCTGTTTCTCATCCAAATTTCGCCAAAATTTTTCAATAATTGGCTGGAAGACGTCTGCCGACACTGTGGTGAAAACCTCGGAAGCATGCCATGGTTAACCCTGAGCAAATACCTTACAACTCTGTTACATTTAACCCCACGTTACTTTGTGTCCCGCGCTCCCCTACACATTTTTACTACTAAAATTCCATGCCTTTTCCAAGACTTTCAAGTAAATTGTCATGACCTAATGTTTCATGCAATGTCTACATATGCGTGGTAAAAGAAAAACAATGCATGCTCAAATTTAATACAGCGTATCGTAAAACACGCAACAATCTATTTAGTTTCAATTTATATCTATGTAAAACTTTAAATATGTATGTAAAACTTATTCAGATACTGCTTACACAACACTAATAATGTGAGAGTATGTGATTGGCCAAGGACAGAAGAGAAGTAAATAACCGATATTCAAGTACAGATATCTGATTTTTATGACTTTTCCAAAACTTTGTGGGTTTTTCTCTTTTTCCAAAACTGGAAAATGCCATGATAATTTGCATGACTTTTCCAGGTTTTCCATGACCGTATGAACCGCGATTATGTCTGTGCATTAGCATTAGCAACTGTGAATTCCGCAGATTTTTAGCCCATCATTGATTCTGTTTATTTACTTGTGTAAATTTATATTTATTTAGTTTTTAAATTAGTTTCAGTGATATTATTCTCCAAAATGAAAATGTTAATATAATTTATTCAGATTTTCATTTAGTTTGTAAAGTAATATTTTCTGTCTTTTAATAGAGATTTTATACAAGAGACTTGCTTTGTTTACCAAATAAAGTGGATGTAATTGGATTTGCATTGTAGACATTAAATACAAGTTAAAAAGGTATTACTTTTTAGTTCCTATATTAAGGTTTTAGTTATGATACTCCCCAAATCATTCCGCAGATTTTTAACAAAATTCTGCGCAGAAATAGCAAAAAATGTCCGCAGACTCTGTTTATCCCTAATCACAGGCCAAAAATGATGATGGGTAGCCCAAACGTTGTCAACAAATGTAGATTTGTTTCGGCTAGCAAAATCTGAAGAGAAGAGAAACTGGAAACATTGGATGAATAAATAAACATTAAAAATAAACATATTATATCTGTGTATAAAGCATATTTCTGAAACAAACAGTAAATTACACTGGAAATACAAATGAATAAAGATACACAGATAACATTAGCAACTGTGAATAAAGCTAACATGTTTTCCTAATTCCTGAAGGGATAATCGGCAGTAAAGTTAAACACATCACACTCGCGAACGCTACAGAAGTCAGATATAATACACTTACTTTGAAAAGACGCACAACAGCCGAAACAGAAGAATAATTATACAGGAAACGGCGAAGTTTAGCATTCATCAGCGACCCGATTCATACTCCATCCCATTCATACACTGAGCGCCGAGGGCGGGATATTAGCCTGTGTGTGGCTCAGCGAATTCTGATTGGCTGCTGTGTTGCTCAGCGAATGCTGATTGGCTGCTGTTTGTTGCCAAGCGAATGCTGATTTTGTGGTCTGAAAGTGGCTTTATGGCTCAAAAATGACTGTTTCTGTTGTAAAAGTGAAGTTTTATAATGTTTTAACCTCATAGGGCAGTAATACATTTCCTAAAGCTTACGATGATCTTTTTCTTAATGATTTATAGAGTAGAGAAGGCTTTGTAGAGTTTTTCTTCTTCTCACCTAATTTAATGTGTGCAAAACATTTGCATGAAAAGCATTTGCTGACCTGATATTTAGTATACTTCTGTGGCAAAAGCTCTAAGCATTATCAATTAGTCAGCTAAATCTGTGCATATACAGTATAGTGGCTTGAAAAGTGTTTACCCCTTACTGATTTATAGTTTTGTTTTTGCTTTTTTGTCACATTTTAATGTCTCAGATCATGAAATTAATGTAAATATGAGTCAAAGATAACACAATAAACACATCATGCAGTTTTGAAATTAAGGTTTTTATTATCGAAGCAAAAAAAATCCAAATCTACATAGTCCTGTGTGAAGAAGTGTCTGCCAGAAAACATCTTGATGATCCCCAAGACTTTTGGAAAATTCTCTGTGGACTGACGAGACAAAAGTTGAAGATTTTGTAAGGTGGAAGATTTGCAATAAATGAAACCATAAATTCTGCTGTGCACCAAAATATCCACAAATGTAAAGGTCTGGATACAAGAGAATGAAAATAACACTGACAGATTTAGTTTTAGAAACCACCTAAAGTTACAAATAATACCACATCTTATTAGGGATCATGTGGTGAATGATAATTCTGGAAGTGACAGCTATATGTAAAATGTAACACTGCATCAGGCCCGGCTCCAGCTTGGAACTTTAGGGTGGGCCAAGTGACATTTTAGGTGGGCCAAAAAAGATTTTTTTTATTTATATACAGTTGAAGCCCCTGGTGTGTTGTCAAAACCCCTGATCCTTTGAAATAATTAGAAAAAACAGAGGTTGTATAACATTTATATATATATATATATATACAGTTGAAGTCAGAATTATTAGCCCAATTAGAATTTTTTTTTTCTCTTTTAAATATTTCCTAAACGATGTTTAACAGAGCAAGGAAATTTTCCCAGTACAGTATGTCTGATAATATTTTTTCTTCTGGAGAAAGTCTCATTTGTTTTATTTCGGCTAGAATAAAAAGCAGTTTTTAATTTAAAAAAAAAACATTTTAAGGTAAAAATTATTAGCCCCTTTAGCTCATATATCTTTCAATAGTCTACAGAAGACTTGGGACGTCTGGAATGACCACCCGCCCTACTCATAATTCTCTCTTCATATAGCCGTATGCCTATTACATATCCATAAAACACGGTGATATAGCCTGGCTCGGATCGTATCGCTTTCTCACTACAATCGATCCGCTCCAGAGTTCGTTTCAATCAAGCCGAGACCACCTCATTCAGGCGGTCTCAGAGCGATTGCTTTGACGCGGATCCATATGCCAAACGAACCGCGCTAACTGGGCGAACGCGCCAGGTTCCGGAACAAAAGTCTAGGTGTGAAAGCACCCTAAGAGTAGACTAATATTGCAGCTCATAAAAGGCTGGTTTTGCTATTAAGATGACATATGCAAATAATAAGTTATATGTCAATATCATCTGTGCAATATCAGACACCACCTGTGAGAACAGCACAGTTATTATCATTAATCTCATTCACGTAAAGCAGTGCGTGCAGGGACGGTGGGCACATGCTGATTTTTTTTGGCTGTTAGTTTTGATTTCAAATGCAGTAAATCTATTAATATAAAACTTACAGTAACGGTGCCCATAATCTTTGGTGGGTGCACCTAAATTGTGGCTGGTGCTCCTACATTTTTGAAGCCAGAAGCACCAGTGCTACCCAGCAAAAAGGTTCATTTCGAGCCCTTGCCCAGCCCAGCTTTTAGGGTTTCTCTCCAGTGTGAATCCTCTCATGTTTTTTCAGATTTCCTAACAGACTGAATCTCTTGTCGCAGTGTGAACACTTGTACGGTTTCTCTCCAGTGTGAATCCTCTCATGCGCTTTCAGTTGTCCTGATCCACTGAATCTCTTGTCGCAGTGTGAACACATGTACGGTTTCTCTTCAGTGTGAATCCTTTGGTGCCGTTCCAAATGATTAGCTGTGATAAAAGTTTTCCCACACTCAAAGCAGACATGCTCTCTCACACCAGTGTGGATCTTCTGATGTTGACTTAAATTTGAGAGCCGTGCAAAACTCCTCCCACACACAGAACATGAATACGGTTTTTCCTTTGTATGAACTCTTAGATGGATCTTCAGAAGTGGACCCCTTGCAAATGTTTTACCGCATTGATCACATTTGTGTTGTTTCTCTCCAGTGTGGATTATGATGTGTTGATTAAGATGTGATAATTGTCTGAAACTCTTTCCACACTGGGTACATGTGAATGGTTTCTCTCCAGTGTGGATCATCATGTGTTTATTAAGGTGTGATGATTGTCTGAAACTCTTACCACACTCAGTGCAGGTGAATGGTTTCTCTCCAGCGTGAATCATGATGTGGCTTTTTAAAGATGATGAGTCTGTGAAACTCTTTCCACATTGGGTACACGTGTATGGTTTCTCTCCAGCGTGGACTATTAGGTGTTGATTAAGGTGTAATAATTGTCTGAAACTCTTACTACACTGGGAACATGTGAATGGTTTCTCTCCAGTGTGGATCATCATGTGTTTATTAAGGTTTGATGATTGTCTGAAACCCTTACCACACTGGGTACAGGTGATTGGTTTTTCTCCAGTGTGAATCATCATGTGGATTTTTAAAGATGATGATTGTCTGAAACTCTTTCCACACTGGGTGCATGTGAATGGTTTCTCTCCAGTGTGGATCATCTTGTGACTCTTACGGCTGCTTTGCATCTCAATCAATCTCTTTCCACACTGAGTGCAGGCTAAAAAAAATATTGTCTCTTCTTTTTATTTTAAAAATGCCTTACTCAAGTATTTCCAGCTTTTACTAGTTCATCATCTTCGCTTCACACAATCTTATTTTCCTGAAATCAAAGCAAATAAAGTCATGTTAAAAGTTATTCAACAGAGTCTGTTATCTATCAGATATTAAATCTGTGCAAAGCATATTTCTGAAACAATCACAGTTAGTAAATTACACTAGAAATACAAATGAATGAAAGACACAGATAACATTAGCAATTATGAATAAAGGTGAAATATTTTACTAATGTTAAAGGCGCAAGGGGTGATTGTCTTTAGAAACATTTATGATGTGCTGGTTGAAAATCTCTTCACATTTCGATAGTAATGATTAGGCCCACACGGAATCTGCGTGCACAGAATTCCACAGATTCCCATCATTAATTCTGTTTATTTACTTGAGTAAATGTGTGTAAATCTGAATTTATTCAGTTTTTAAATTACACATTTCACATATTAAGGTTTTAGTTATGAGACTCCCAATATAATTGTGCAGAAATCTGCAGATTTTTACCAAAATTCTCAGCAGAAATTGTAAAAAACGTCCGCAGATTCCATCTGGCCCTGATAATGATTAACTTAAATGATCTAAATGTGTTCATTCATTCATTCATTTTCTTGTCGGCTTAGTCCCTTTATTAATCTGGGGTCACCACAGCGGAATCAACCACCAACTTATCCAGCACGATTTTACGGAGCGTATGCCCTTCCAGCCGCAACCCATCCCTGGGAAACATCCACACACTCATTCACACTCATACACTATGGACAATTTAGCCTACCCAATTCACCTGTACTGCATGTCTTTGGACTGTGGGGGAAACCGGAGCACCCGGAGGAAACCCACGCGAACGCAAGGAGAACATGCAAACTCCACACAGAAATGCCAACTGACCCAGCCCAGCCATACCTGCCAACATTTGGTTCGTAAATTCCGGGAGAGGGAAATTACGTCATACGCTAATTTGCATATTACTGACGTCATCGCGTTCTACCATTTCTGTTTGTTTACAGCCTATGGTAAATAAATGGGGTATTTTATATTGGCACTACGCTTTATGTAAGCTTGTCAATTTAACTAAATTTATTGCTGTTTGAATACAGTATATCATTATAGATGAGTAGGGAATTTGCAGTAATCTCTCAGACGTAATATACTCAGACAAGTTCTGAAACTCTCCCTTAAAACATCTCTGATTGTGCAGCAAGAATAAACGGTCAAATTAAATTGTTAAAATAAAGGAGAAGCAGATCGGGTTGACTGTACAAGGGAAATACCTTCAAACTGCCACCTGTTCTAAATCATTTGCCGTCGGTACACAGAGAGGTGATCTGCTCTCAGGCTGCAGGGGAGGCTCGTTGAGAAGAGTAGGGACGGTACAGTAATGGACAAATGACAGTCTATAAAAATCGCCAGTAACACACAAAAAAGTCGCTAGATTTGTCGCTAGTCGCTTTTTTGAAAATTTGTCGCTAAGTTGGCAACACTGGCGCAAACTGAAGAGCGGGGAGCGGGAGGGGTGAGAGGTTTGGGGAGATGGGGGCGCGCGAACTGTAGCGCGCGACCGGAAGAGCACAAGCGGCAAGTTTCAGCCCGGACTGTACCAAAATGCTGAGGAACGGGGGGGGCGGGGGAATTCCGGGAGTTTACCGGGAGACAGAACAATACGGGAGACTCCCGGGAAAAACGGGAGTGTTGGCAGGTATGAGCCCAGCCGAGGTTCAAACCTGCGACCCAGCGACGTTCTTGCTGTGAGGCAACAGCACTACCTACTGCGCCACTGCGTCACCCTAAATGTGTTTATATATTTTTGTTTATTGCACATAGGTCATAGGTAGGCCCACACGAAATCTGTGCACGCAGATTTCCGCAGATTTTTAGCCCATCACTAATTCTGTTTATTTACTTGTGTAAATGTGTGTACATTTATATTTATGAGCAATTCCATGAAAATATCAACCTTGCCATGAAAGAAAATTACATTTTCGCCAAAATGGCGAAACCATTTCTGCGTTTTTGGTGAAGGCTTGTATCTGACAGTACTTTAAAAATACTCTAAATTGTCTCTGTCAATGTTTTAAAACAATTGTATTTGATTTACAAAAAACACACAAGTGACAACAGAAATGTCACATCCATAACAAAGCTTTTTCCTTATAAATGTAAAAATATAAAATCAAATGAAATCGATCATGCTTGTTCTATAGACCTTTTTTTTGGCTGCTGCATGGAGGGCGCCATAGTGACCAGCGTCTTCCGGTAGAATGGTTAGAGCTTTCGTTTACAGTGTTTACAACTGGTAATTTGCACTCCGAAAATGGGTTTCAATAGCGTTTTGAGTGGATTACGGAGTGTTTTTGTGACACACAATTTTGAAAGGTGTGTTAAAGCGTTATAATCTGTCAGATGTGGTTCATCAGATGTGGTGCGCGAGAAAAAAAACGTTCTCCTATTCACGTGTCCATTTAAACGGCACAAGATATCGTCTGACAACGAGGGGAAAATGCCTCACAGCCATCCTATTAGATCACATTTTTTAAATGATCAGTCCAGGAGGTGGCGCTCATCAACAGTATTAGTTCAAAGATGATAAATGCAGGTAAAATAGATTAAAACTATCGTTTCAAAGCTCTCCAAATGTGACCGTTTACACGCATCAGCTGCCGACCGGAAGTTCTTAGCATTCTCCTTGCGCATACACGCAAAGCATAATGGGTAATTTTGCATTTCAAGAAAAAGGTCTATAGAGAGCCGACTCTTATCCTGTTGATTAGCATAGTTTCTTTTGAGTTGTGCAGTTTAATTCACAGATTTTCTACAAAGTTGTGTACTGTAAACTTGCAGACTTTTTTTCGTCACAGCCATAACACATGTTTATTTTGCTCATTTAAAAAATAAAACATGTTTACAGATTGATATTTTCCTGCTTCCACAACTCTGTGGTCAGTTGTTTTGGAAACTATAAACAGATATTTCAATATGATGTTAGCATATACCTCCTCTGTCAATTTATGTTTTGAGATTTTACTGCAAATGTCACATCCATAACGCTGGAATTGCTCATATTCAGCTTTTAAATTAATTTCAGTAATAATACTGACTAATATGAAAATGTTAATATAATTTATTCACATTTTCATTCAGTTTGTAAAGTAATATTTTCTGTCTTTCAGTAGAGATATTATACAAGAGACTTGCTTTGTTTACCAAATAAAGTGGATGTAATTGGATTTGCATTGTAGACATTAAATACAAGTTAAAAAGGTATTACTTTTTAGTTCATATATTAAGGTTTTAGTTATGATACTCCCCAAATCATTCCGCATAAATCCACAGATTTTTAACACAAAATTCTGCGCAGAAATAGCAAAAAAATTGATGCAGATTCTGTTTGACCCTAGTCACAGGACTAAAAATGTTTGTTGAATTATAAATTTCAGGCTGAAAATTATGATGGGTATCCCAAACTGTGTCAACAAATGTAGATTTGATTCGCTCAGATCTGAAGAGAAGAGAAACTGGAAACATTGGATGAATAAATAAACATTTAAAAAAAACATCTGTGTAAAGCATATTTCTGAAACAACCAGTAAATTACACTGGAAATACAAATGAATGAAGATATACAGATAACATTAGCAACTGTGAATATTTTCCTAACACCTGAAGGGATAATCGGCAGTAAAGTTAAACACATCACACTCGCGAACGCTACAGAAGTCAGATATAATACACTTACTTTGAAAAGACGCACAACACCCGAAACAGAAGAATAATTATACAGGAAACGGCGAAGTTTAGCATTCATCAGCGACCCGATTCGTACTCCATCCACTTCATACACTGAGCGCCGAGGGCGGGATATTAGCCTGTGTGTGGCTCAGCGAATGCTGATTGGCTGCTGTTTGTTGCCAAGCAAATGCTGATTGGCTGCGTGGCTTAGCGAATAGAAAGAGGTTTTGTGATCTGAAAGTGGCTTTGTGGCTCAGAATGAATGTTTCTGTTGTAAAAGTGAAGTTTTATAATGTTTTAACCTCATAGGGCAGTGGTAGGGAACCACATGTGCCACATGTGGCTCTTTGACCAAAAATATGTGGCTCTCCAGCTGTCTTCCTTCAATATTATTTTACAGTTTAAAAACTCCATCACTAAACTTTCGAAAATACAATTACAATCCCTTTTTAAATGAATAAAAACTCAGTTAACAATCAAAGGACGTTTCTACCAGTGTGCGTTTGTGGCAATGTGGATAAACTTGAATTGCGACACCAATAAAGGGCAAACAACTTACATTTCTATGGTAACTTAAATTCAAACAACATTCATGAGTGGTGATGGCCAAAATAAAAATACTATAAATTGCTCTGTTTTTTCATTCATGGACTTGCTCGACATGTGATGCTACATATTTGTTTATTTTTGAGTTGGACATAAATTAAGGTTTTGTTTAGACCTGTATTATTTATCGTAATATTACAAATAATAATATAGTATTAGTAGTAATACTATAATAATTTTAAATAATTTATAGTAGCAAATGCATTTTTAAAAAGGCATTTTGAGATATACTGTACATCCAAATGGCTCTTTACAAAAATGCATTTGCTAAAAAAAATCAGCTCTTTGCTGAAAAAAGGTTCCCAACACCTGTCCTAGGGCTTGAGTGTCCACATATGTGGACAGCCCATTTTAGCTCTTAAGTGGCTATTTAAAATACTTTGAATGTTTTATATTTTGTTACAGACATACAGTGTCATCCTGCAACTGTTTTGCAGCATATGAAATGTCCCAAACCCTATTTTTAACTGTCCAAAATGAGAAAAAAATGTTGTTTTTACTCTCTGATAGTCAAATCAACTTCAAAAAAAAAAAAAATTTATGTTAAATATGCATAACAAATTCAGGAAAAAGTGTTTTGTGTAAATTTAGACCATGAGTCCACATATAGGGACATCATTATTCTCTAAAAGTACATCATATCAAAAGATGATACTTAGATTTTTATTCTAATTAGGTTCCAATAAGCCCAAATAGCAAAGAGAAATAAAAAATGCATGTAAAAAAAACACCTTGGGCCTTTAGAGGATATAAAAAAAAGTCAGATGTTGATGTGACTAAACTTTTTTATTTTAGGTAAGTATGTTTGCTCCTACTATGAAATGGTTAAGCAGGCATATTTGAACGCAAATCAAGTACAGATACGGTGAACGTTAGGGTTTCGGTTTCAAAGTTTGAACGCAGCGACTTTTCCCATCAGCCGCCGCAACGCTAAAGCGGTGACGTCACGCCCCGACCCCTATTGGCTGAATTTCTCTGAGAGCTGGTTAGCAGATACACAAGTCAGTTTTGCACCAAACATCACAGTGATGTTTAGTGCAAAAGAGCGAGAGCGCGAAACGTAGATTTGCAAGACGTAGATTTGCAAGTGAAAAACAGCGCTCGAGACTCGTAGTGGCAGATTTGACCCGTTGCAGTAACACATTTCTGGTTGTGCTTAGAAAAAATAAACCAAACCTTCTACACGCGTTCAGCTCTCTTTGCATGGATACACATTCTAATCTACAGATGTGCAAGTTTTCGGGATGCAGGTCTATGAATGTGTGTTGCACCATATTCACTGCAAATATAGTAGCAAAGAACATGAGCGGATGAGTTTCTGTATTTGTGATTCGTCCGATGGGATTTGTGCACCTGCACTGAAGGATTTAAAAAGGTGTAAATGTTGTGTTGTGTTTGCTAGAGACAAAAAATACCTACACATTTGCAAATTTGCTCTGCAAGTACAAATTTATTAATACACATTTGTGGCTATTATTTACAACTATAAAGTTTCACACTAAATATACCTTCATAAACAGTTCTCATTGGTTAAAGCAAATATAGACAATTCTAAATGGGTGCGTCAAAGAAGGATTATATCTAACTCCAGATATGAATGGCGTCATGGAACCTCTGTGAAGTTGGCACCCCATAAAAACAAATAAACCCCAAAACTATGCCATTCATTTGTGCTACGTTTGTGATTTGTGCTGCAAAAACGAACGTTTGTGCTGGTTTGGGGTCTGCGATATAAATATCTTATGTTTATTTCCACTGCACAAACCAGCTCAAATCTAATTTTGGTTATATCTCAACAGCACAAACGAATATGACACCTGTTTTGTGCGATTTAGAGGATATAATGGGGCGGAGAGTGACGTCGCGGCTCCTGAAGTGTTTTGATTAGGCAATATCTAAACAATAAACATAGATACAGTATTTATTTTAACAGCACAAACCAGCACAAACGAATGACATCAGTTTTGTGCGATTTAGACAACCTGGGGTGGAGAATGACGTCACGGCTCCCGAAATATTTTGATTAGGCAATATCTAAACAATAAACATAGATAGTTTTTATTTTAATGGCACAAACCAGCACAAATCGGGCACAAACAAATGACACCAGTTTGGTGTGATTAGACAACCTGGGGTGGAGAGTGACGTCACGACTCCCGAAATATTTTAATTATATCTAAACAACGAAAATAGATAAAGTGTTTGTTTTAACGACACAAACCAGCACAAATGACACCAGTTTGGCACGATTTGGAGGAACTGAGGTGAAGAGTGACGTCACGGCTCCCGAAATATTTTGATTATCTAAAGAAGGAAAACAGATACAGTGTTTGTTTTAATGGCACAAACCAGCACAAATCGAGCACAAACTACCTGTGCTGGTTTGAAGTCATTTGAGCAACATGGGGTGGAAAGTGACGTCACACGGTCAAAATAATAATGCTTAATATCTCAGACCCCAAACCAGCACAAACGTTCGTTTTTGCGGCACAAATGTAGCACAAACGAATGGCATAGTTTTGGGGTTTATTTGTTTTTATGGGGTGCCAACTTCACGGAGGTCGGCATGGATCTTGGGGTCAGGCCTAGCCTTAACTATTAAGAGCTGATCTCCGACCTGTAAAACCATGGACGCATACACAGATTCAAGAGATAATCTGTTATGAAAACTCAAGGTTGTTTCTTGTACTTTCAGCTGTCTTATCAAACTAGTTCAAAACTGGTTTAATCAACATTCGACTACAATATTCTCACTACACACAACGTCTATCTGGCATAAAAAGGAACCACTTTAAAAAGAATTAACAATTAAAATAGCTAAGTTACTGTAGACAGTATCATAACAATAGAAACAGTTGTTCCCCATCCTTAGGATCAGTCGTTCCACTCAAGAGAGAGAGAGAGGTCTCCATGAGTCATGACCATCAGGTTTTTTAACCAACAGTTTATCTATATACAGCTATAAGCTATATCTCTATAAGCTATAAGTCTTTGAGACCTATCTGAGCTCAAACTCCCCTCTCACCCTGCAAACGGGAGGGAGCCCCAGGCTTGTGGATCTTATAAACTCAGGACTCTCTCCCAGAACAGCATGCAAAACTTGCTTTATAATCAATAATCAGCTAAGTGTGGACTTCTGAAACCTGATTTAACACCCACAAATCAGGACTCTTGTCGTGCGATTGAAGCATCCTCATTTATACAACCCCAAATCAGAAAAAGTTGTACCTGTAGGGATATTTACAGTTTTAACCCAATAATGACCAGTCTGTCAGACGAAGAAGAGCCGGAGTCACAGATTCAATGAAAAAGAAAGTTTACTGAAGATTTCATCAGCAGAAGCCAGCTTCAACACTCGTAGGCCGCTCTTCTGACTTACTGTACAACAACAGAGCGATTACACTCTTTACACAAAACCAGAAATGGTGTCAACTCAGGGAAAAGGTTCCTATTGGTTAAGCAAAGATGGACAATTCTAAATAGGTATGTCATAGCAGAATCGTATCTGAGACCAGATAGGGATGGAGACAGACTTCCTGGGTCAGGTCGATTATAGACTATTCAGAGCTGATCCCAGACCTGTAGAGCTGACCCCTCGCACGCATATACACAGCAAGAGAACTATCCATTATAAAAGCTCAAGGTACTTTCTTTGTATTCTCAGCTGTCTTATCAAACTGGTTCAAAACTGGTATAATCAGCAGTCGGGCTGCTATATTCTCACTACTCAAAGTCTATCTAGCATAAAGAGGAATCACAGAAATAAAATAGCGAAATCACTTTAGACAGTATTAACACAGAGAAATAACAATAGAAACAGTTGTTTCCAGTCATCAGGAGTTCAGGTCCACTCAAGAGGTCTCTGTGACCTCTGACCTGGCTGAGTAGATCCTGAGGAAACAAATTATTTGGCATACAGTAAAGCAATGACACACACATTATTCCAGTTTTACTCTGAAGTGGGATGACACTAAGGTCATCATATAGTCTAGACCAGGGGTGTCCAAACTCAGTCCTGGAGGGCCAGTGTCCTGCCGAGTTTAGCTCCAACTTGCTTCAACACACCTGCCAGGAAGTTTCTAGTATATGTAGTAAGAGCTTGATTAGCTGCTTCAGGTGTGTTTGATTAGGGTTGGAGCTAAACTCTCCAGGACACCGGCCCTCCAGAACGAGTTTGGACACCCCTGGTCTAGACTCTTAAACATTCAACTTTATTAATAATCATAAAGACATAAGAAAGGACATGTGTTACTCAATCAATCAAATCCACACAATCCTACCACTTTGAAATGTTGCCAGTCCTTTTCACAACACTTAAAAGATGTTTTAAAAGTTCACACTTAGCTGATGATTGATAATAAAGCGTATTTAGCATGCTGTCCCCTGAGCTCAGGCAGCAGTAGCAGGCAGTAGCAGCAGTCTGATATGGGCGTTCTTCAAAGCGAAGATAGCGGTGATATGGAACCCGGGGTATTTATAGTAGCTTAGGGATCATCTAATTGGTGCATGGTGATTTGGATAATGTGGGTCCAGCCGCTAGCAATCATAAGCACGTGATCCTCTCGAAATTAGTTCATAAATAAACTTCACATAGTGCTGCATCACAGAAGTGCAAGTGTTTTAAAACACTCCAGTTCTGCCTAAACAGCTCCCAAAAGTTGATTTTGCATGATAGGAGCCCTTTAAAGCTACAGAGGACATTGTGAAGAAGCACACTGCTTAATGCGAAGCCCTTTTTTCAAAAAGAAGTTTATTTCTAAACTAATTTCGAGAGGATCACATGCTTATGATGGAACACAGCCGGTCCCACATTAGCCAATTCATGATTCACCAATCAGACGATTCCTGAGCCAATATAAATACCCTAGGTTCCATATCACAGACATCTTCATTTTGAAGAATCCCTCCTTCCACCTCTACCGCTCCTCCTTTCCTAGATGGGTGGTACAGTGGCCCAGTGGTTAGCACTGTTGCCTCACAGCAAGAAAGTCACTGCTTCTAGTCATTACTAAGCCAGCCGACGTTTCTGTGCGGAGTTTACAAGTTCTCCCAATGTTCACGTAGGTTTCCCCCTAGTTCCCCGGTTTCCTCCCACCATCCGACAACATGCAACTTCAATACAATAGACATGCATCTAGTAACTCCCCTCTCGCCCTGCAACGTGAGGAAGCCCCGGGCTCGAGGATCTTATGAGCTCTGAGCTCTCTCCCGGGACAGCATGCCAAACACGCTTCATAATCAATCATCAGCTAAGTGTGAACTCTTGAAAACTATTTAAAGACGGATAATAACTCTGTAGAAAACAACTGGTTATCATGAGGAATGATTAAGAAAACAATACATACAAGTCAGGCTAGCAAATTACTGCGTGAATCCTCTCATGTGCTTTCAGGCTTCCTCTCTGATTGAATCTCTTGCCGCAGTGTGAACACATGTACGGTTTCTCTCCAGTGTGAATCATTTGGTGCTGTTTCAAATCCCCAACTTTAATGAAAGTCTTCTCACACCCAAAGCAGACATGCTCTCTCACACCAGTGTGGATCTTCTGATGTTGTCTTAATTGTGACTGCCGTGTATAACTCTTTCCACACACAGAACATGGATACGGTTTCTCCTTTAAATGAACTCTTAGATGAACCTTCAAAAATGAAACCCTTGCAAATGTTTTACCGCATTGATCACATTTGTGTGGTTTCTCTCCAGTGTGGATTATTAGGTGTTCATTGAGCTTTGATGACTGTCTGAAACTCTTACCACACTGGGTACATGTGAATGGTTTCTCTCCAGTGTGGATCATCATGTGTTCATTGAGCTTTGATGACTGTCTGAAACTCTTACCACACTGGGTACATGTAAATGGTTTCACTCCAGTGTGGATCATTAGGTGATTCTTAAGGTTTGATGAGTCTCTGAAACTCTTCCCACACTGAGTGCATGTGAATGGTTTCTCTCCAGTGTGGATCTTCATGTGTAGATTAAGGCCTGATGACTGTGTGAAACTCTTACCACACTGGGTACATGTGAATGGTTTCTCTCCAGTGTGGATCAACATGTGTTCATTAAGGTTTGATGATCGTGTGAAACTTTTACCACACTGGCTACATGTGAATGGTTTCTCTTCAGCGTGGATCATCTTGTGTTCCTTAAGGTGTGATGGTCGTGTGAAACTCTTACCACACTGGGTACACGTGAATGGTCTCTCTCCACTGTGGATCATTAGGTGTTTAATAAGGCTTGATGACTGTCTGAAACTCTTACCACACTGGGTACATGTGAATGGTTTCTCTCCAGTGTGGGTCATTAGGTGTTTATTAAGGCTTGATGACTGTCTGAAACTCTTACCACACTGGGTACATGTGAATGGTTTCTCTCCAGTGTGGATCAGTAGGTGTTTATTAAGGTTTGATGACTGTCTGAAACGCTTACCACACTGGGTACATGTGAATGGTTTTTCTCCAGTGTGGATCATCATGTGTTCATTAAGGTGTGATGGTCGTGTGAAACTCTTACCACACTGGGTACATGTGAATGGTTTTTCTCCAGTGTGGATCATCATGTGTTCATTAAGGTGTGATGGTCGTGTGAAACTCTTACCACACTGGGTACATGTGAATGGTTTGTCTCCAGTGTGGCTCATCTTGTGAATCTTACGGCTGTTTTGCATCTCTTTCCACACTGAGTGCAGGCGATAGTAAAATCTTGTCTCTTCTTTTCAATAAAAAAAAAGTCTAGGATTTTCCAACCTTTACTAGTTCATCATCTTCGCTTCTGATCTTGTTCTTCTGAAATCAAAGTAAATAAAGTTGTTTTAGCAGACAAAAGACATTCAAATATGATCAAAATGTGAAGTGAAATGAAACTGGAAACATTAGATAAACAAACAAACACAAGACAGGGCTCGTCAAAAAGGACTGCCCGATGGCCCGGGGCCAGCGCGCGAGACGCTCGGGCCAGTGTACAGAATGGGACTGTCTGTCAATTGCGTGCAAATACAATCTTAGGGCGATTTCACACATGGGCGTTTGTTTCAGAATCTGTCTCGTTTTCCCCGTTAGCACGGTTCATTTAGCATAGGTGAATCCAGCAATCGCGCTCGGATCTGTGCCAAATCAATCGGTCCGAGATTGCCTGAATGAGATAGTCTCTGCTCGATTGAGCGGATCGATTATAGTGAGAAAACAAAACAATCCAACGAACTAACGATCCTGGCTATATCACAGTGTATTATGTTTGTGTAATAGCCATATATACAGCTATATGAAGAGAGAATGATGTTATTCCTACCGGCAAATGTGCCTTTCATGTCTAAGACGAAAATGAAAGCATGCTGAAATATCATAGAGCGCTGTTTATCCTTTAGGAAAATTGACCGAAGTCAGCATCTGATAATTTTTCCATATTTTAATCTTATAATATGCTGTATTAGGCCTGTTGTTTTGTTCATTTCTGCACTGACAGCTCGAAAGAAAGATCAACATTGATCTGCTTCATGATCTGACTGCAGTCTCTGTTCATCTGGTATTGCTCTCTGTAATTTAAGCCTGTAATGCAGTGGTGGGCAAACTTTTTATGCTGCGTTCACACCAGACGCGGAAGAAGCGTCAAGCGCGAGTGATTTACATGTTAAGTCAATGCAAACGCGCGAATAGGCATCTTGCGGCGCGATACACGCGAATGGCGCGGCGCGAATGACGCGAATTGCGCGGCGCGGATGGCGCGATACGCGCGAATTGAGCGTTTGACGCGCTTAACGTGCAAATCGCGCGAATCGCTCGAGTTCAAATATCTGAACTTCTGCGGACATTCGCACCGCGTTAACCAATCAGGAGCTTGCTCTTGTGGGAGCATGATTGTGACGTAGCACCTGTTGTTGGTGTCCGGGGGAAATCCTCCAGCCGACACCGACAACAGTTCATCAAACTGGGCTTGGCTCAGTCAGAAGCACCGCTGGAAGCCTCCGTCATCCAGGTTAAGTTTCTGGAGGAGTTTATGAGCTCACAGAGCTGGGTGCACCTCTGAAAGTATCTAGTGGACTCCAAACGTATCAATGCTGTTTTTCAGCCTTCATAAAGCACATAAACACAGGTATTTTATCAATAAAATCCATGTTAGCCATTTAGCAACGAAGCTACATTCACCGGGCAGACAGAAGCCCTGCCCATGACGCAAATCCGCGTCTGTTCTGAATTGAATTTGACGCGCGAATGAAGCAGAGTTTGACGCGCGAATGAAGCGGAGTCTCACGCGCGAATGAAGCAAGTAAACTCAAATGTTCACGCTTCTATTTACTCGCGAATAGCGCGATTTAGCCGCGCGTTCCGCGTCTGGTGTGAACGCAGCATTAGACCCGAGGGCCACATCAGGTTTTGCAAATCAAGTGAAGGGCCACATGTCAAATCCTTCAAAAATTATATTATATATTATAGTGGCAGTATGCATGGAACATGTAATATCGGACAGAAACATGTCACATTAACACACATTTTTTAAATAGTTATTATTGAGTCATATTTACAAGTCAAATGAATTTGCACTGCTATTTATATTTGCTTATCAATCATCATAAAACAATAAGATAATCCCTTATAAAATATAATAATAATGATGTAATAATTTTTAGTGGAAAATATAAAATATATTGTCTTATAGAAAAAAATCTCATAATAATTCAAAATAATTTGAATGTTTGCGTGAAAAATGCAGACTTTAAAAACAGCAATACTTTCTTGGCATATTAGACATATCGCTTTCTGTCCGATATTGGTGAAGTATTTCGTTGTCCATTCTTCCTTAAACACACGACATTCAGAGTCAATTTTTCTCGTTTTCAGTCATTAACAGTCGAGTGTATTTTAATACCTGAGAGTGTGTTCTAATTTTACTGTTTGCACTAACTGTACCGAGTGCAATACTGCCATCAAATGGCGTTCACTTGTATTGCATCATTAATTTACTGTTTCTGAAATCAAACCGTTACTCAGAAGCAGCATTTTAAAAACTCCCTCACGGGCCGGATGAAAGTGTTTAGCGGGCCGCATATGGCCCACGGGCCGTAGTTTGCCCACCTCTGCTGTAATGCATAATTCTAGTCAACGTTTCTTTAATAGATTGATTAATTCAATAGATTTTTACAAAACTTGACAACTGAAATGAAGCTCTGTATGAGAAAGATTTATATTTGGTGTCTGTGCGCTTCAAAATTAAAGTGCACATTTTTGCTTATAAAATATTCTATACACAACTGGTCAAAAGTTTGGGGTCAGTATGATTGTTAATTGTTTTAAAATAAGCTTCTACTGCTCACCAAGGCTGCATTTATTTCATCATAAATACAGTACACATTGTAAAATTGTGAAATATTATTGCGCTATAAAATAGCTGTTTAAAAGTTTATTATTTAATTTATTCATTTATTCCAGTGAAGATGAATTTTCATTATTATTATTATTAATGGTAATAGTAATAAAAATAATAATACCTGGAGTAATAATACCCACGCACACTGGATTTACTATGTTTGAGGCTGTTAACTAAGGGCCGTTCACATATTGCTAGTTTGTTATTTCCAATGGAGACGCGCGTCTTGCGTGCACACATATTGTGAGATGCTCATGCTTTCCAGATACACCTAGTTGAAAGAATGCAGTGGATGCACTACGAGTCACCTGACAAGAACCGGACCAATCAGCTTCACACTTTGTGTGGAATAGACACATTTCCACTACTAAAGAGAATTAAAAAAAAAATGATGAAAAATACCAAACAATTTTGTAATATAGTTCAAATAGTGCCTTTCAGACCGAGGTTCTGCAGCCTTTGCCTACATTTGTTCTCTTTTAAAAAGGAAATACTGAGCTAATATGTAGCATAAGTTTACATTAGACAAATAAAAAATATTCTAATTCTTACTTGTATTTAGTTATTTATTCATTTATTTTCAGTGTAAAATTATTACTTGCAGTATGTTTAAATGCCAAAAAAACTTATTTCACTTATTTCCAAAGTCCAAAGAGAAATGGACTATTGTTTGTTTTTATTATTTTGTGCAATTTTAATTGGTTACTGAGCAACAATAAGCAACACTTTAAAATATAAAGAGTTTTCATGTGATTTTCTAAACTAGTCGTGTTTTGAAATTAATGAATTGATGATAATCGTGATAACCGTGATTATTCCTCAAACTATAAATCGCACAACCAAAATCTATAATCTTTGCATTCTATAGTTGTTTATTTTGTTATTTGCACAACAGCACAGTAGTGCTGTGTATAGCTTTAAGCAGGAAAAAACCCTGTACTGTATTTATTTATCAAAGATTTTGTTTATAATTTGAAATGTTGTGCAACATAGTTTTAAGCAGGAGAAAAACCTTTAATGTATTTTATTTATCAAAGATTTTGTGCAGCTGTTTATTTGTAAACAGGGAGGGAAAACCCTGTGTTTGAATTATATTTTGCTCAAAAATGTCTAATAAAGTTTTAATAAAGGCTTTAACTCTCAAGTCACCATTAACCGGGAAAATACCAGATATATATCGTATATCGTCATTCCTCCTAAAAATACAGAGATTTTTTTGCCCATATCGCCCAGTCCTAGCGTAGAATAAACAAGCAATATTCACCCTGATTTTTCTTCATGTGTTGTTGATGAAAATGTAAATTCTCTCCAGCTTGAACATGTGCTCTGATGTCATTATTACGTTTCTTAGAAACCACCTAAACAATCTTTCACACAAACTTTTTAAAGCGACATTACAGTGTTGTGGTGGACATGACACTGATACTGCAAGACAGCTTTATTCTTTATAAAAAAAACTAATATTGATAATAGTCTCACATTAATAACTTTCAAATATTTAAATTATTTCACTAGTGCTTAATTAAGATACATTAACAGCTACCAGATACCAACATATTTTCATGATGTTAAAGGTGCAACGGGTGATTGTCTTCAGAAACATGTTTGTTGTGCTGATTCCGATAGTAATGATCAAAGTAAATGTAAATATTTTTATATTCTGGATAAGGCACAGGACTAGAAAATATTTGTTGAATTATAAATTTCAGGCCAAAAATTATGATGGGTTTCCCAAACGGTGTCAACAAA
The DNA here is from genome assembly GCA_903798195.1 of Danio kyathit. Taxonomy (NCBI): domain Eukaryota; kingdom Metazoa; phylum Chordata; class Actinopteri; order Cypriniformes; family Danionidae; genus Danio; species Danio kyathit. The sequence goes on along the minus strand of LR812521.1, from coordinate 76,389,154 downwards.
TGTAGATTTGATTCATTCATATTAAAATGTGAGGAAAACCTATAGTGAAAAGAAACTGGAAACATAATAAATAAACATATGTTATCTGTAAGATATTATATCTGTGTAAAGCATATTTCTAAAACAACCAGTGAATTACACCAGAAATACAAATGAATAAAGCTACACAGATAACATTAGCAACTGTGAATAAAGGTAAGATGTTTTCCTAATTCCTGAAGGGATAATCAGCAGCAAAGTTAAACACATCACACTCGCGAACGCTACAGAAGTCAGATATAATACACTTACTTTGAAAAGACGCACAACACCCGAAACAGAAGAATAATTATACAGGAAACGGCGAAGTTTAGCATTCATCAGCGACCCGATTCATACTCCATCCACTTCATACACTGAGCGCCGAGCGCGGGATATTAGCCTGTGTGTAGCTCAGCGAAAGCTGATTGGCTGCTGTGTTGCTTAGCGAATGCTGATTGGCTGCTGAGTGCGGGTCAGCGAATGCTGATTGGCTGCTGTGTGCGGGTCAGCGAATGCTGATTGGCTGCCTCTGCGTGGTTTAGCGAATAGAGAAAGGTTTTGTGGTCTGAAAGTGGCTTTATGACATAGATTGAATGTTTCTGTTGTAATAGTGAAGTGTTATCATGTTTTAATGTAGGCCTGTTCACTGTATGAAATATACTTCACGTTTGGTGTGAACCCAGAATTATAATAAAAGTCCATGCTGCTCTATAAACTATGTTGACTATAAATTACAGCTCTCATAATGTTTGTTTTGTGACTGAGATCAAAATGATTTGATTTCCATAATTCTGCTTCTGTCAAATGTTAGACTTGTGTCTGTTTGATATTGAGGCTACTTTGATGGGAGTAATGTGGGTTTCTTTTAAATAACCCAAATAATGAACATCTATTTTACATTTAAGCAATTGATTTGTCCCTTTATTATGTTATAATGAAAATTATTATCAGTAGCCGATGGTAAACTGTAGTAACATTTATACCTTCCTTCAGTTATAACCGGCCCTTTGGGCAGACATAATGCTGAAGTGGCCCTCAGTGAAAATTAGCTTGACACCTACATGTGTGTGTGTGTGTGTGTGTGTGTGTATTCATGATAAATAACCCAAAGAACATCTATTTTACCTTTATGTAATTACACGTATTGATTTGATACTTTAAAGGTGCAGTTGGTGATTTTCCAAAATGCTGACCGGTTAGCATAATATCTTTGAAACACAGTCCCTCCCCTGTCATCCACTATTAGATCATATCATTCATGAGTTAGAAAACTTTATAGTACTTTATAATACTACAATTTCAAACTTAAACCTGTTTGATAAACTCTATTATATCTAGCATGTCTTCAGTTGTGTAGCAAGCAAAACTTGTCATAGTGTGCAATATTTCATACATGCAAGGATCGCTGGTCTTACTCTCTCATGCACTTTGTTCGAAAGCAAAGACTGTATGCTTAGTGGTTGTCTGGCGGCGTGCAGGAATTACACTTATTACTAAGCCATACTTGCATATATTACTTACCTATATTTTAGATCTCCACTTTTTTGTTTACGGATAATCCTCTCTCCACCGTAGCCTGCCCATGAGATCTGAGAAGCAGCATCTCACTGTAGAGATGAGCAAGTACACCATGTGGGAATGTATGTTTGCCGGCAGCTAGCTCTCTGCAACTCTCACATGGTTGCCCACTGAAGCTAAACAGGGCTGCAATTGATTAGTACCTGGACGGGAGACCACATGGTCAAACTAGGTTGCTGCTGGAAATGGTGTTAGTGAGACCAGCAGGGGGCAATCAACCTGTGGTCTGTGTGGGTCCTAATGCCCCAGTATAGGGAAGGGGACTTTATACTGCTCATTGAGCACCGTCTTTCGGTTAAACCGAGGTCCTGACTATCTGTGGTCATTAAAAATCCCAAGATGTCCTTCGAAAAAGAGTAGGGGTTTAACCCCGGCATCCTGGTCAAATTTGCCCACTGGCCTTTGTCCATCATAGCCGTCCCCATATCATAATTGGCTTCATCACTCTGTCTCCTCTCCACCAATCGGCTGGTGTGCGTTCTGGTGCAATATATGGATGAGGAGATTCCCTCCAAAAACGTGTAAAGAGCTTTGAGCACTATATAAATGTAAAGAATTATTATTATTATCTAGCCTGGCCTCTGTGTGTCAGTCAGTATGACAGAAGGGTCTCATTCTCAGATAAGAAGTCACTAAACTGAGATCATCACATCACATGAGGAAAACAATAGTGGGGAGCGGGCTATTAACTAAAATACAACACCAAATCAGAAAAAGTTGGGACAGTATGGAAAACAAATAAAAGAGAAAGTAGTGATTTCTAAATTTACTTTGGCGTGTGTTTCATGGCAGACAATACAGCTGCACATGATTTAATGTATTCATCATATTTATTTTAATACACATGTACTCCAGTTTTGGTTCTTGCAACACATTTCAAAAACAGTTGGAACCGTGAAGGATTTACCTGCAGGGATATTTACAGTTTTAACCCAATAAGGACCAGTCTGTCAGATAAAGAAGAGCCGGAGTCAGAGATTCAATGAAAAAGGAAGTTTACTGAAGACAGTTTACAGTTTCATCAGCACAAGCCAGCTTCAACACTCGCAAATGAGTTCGTAGGCCGCTCTTCTGACTTACAGTACAACAACACATCGATTACACTCTTTACACAAAACCAGAAATGGTGTCAACTCAGGGAAAAGGTTCAGATTGGTTCAGCAAAGATGGACAACTCTAAGTTCCAGGGTCAGGTCGACTATAGACTAGCTGATCCCAGACCTGTAGAGCTGACCCCTTAGACGCATATACACAGCAAGAGAACTATTTATTATAAAAGCTCAAGGTTGTTTCTTTGTATTCTCAGCTGTCTTATCAAACTGGTCCAAAACTGGTATAATCAGCATTCGGGCTGCTATATTCTCACTACTCAAAGTCTATCTAGCATAAAGAGGAATCACAGAAATAAAATAGCGAAATCACTTTAGACAGTATTAACACAGAGAAATAACAATAGAAACAGTTGTTTCCAGTCATCAGGAGTTCAGGTCCACTCAAGAGGACTCCATGACCTCTGACCTGGCTGGGTAGATCCTGAGGAAACAAATGATTTGGCATACAGAAAAGCAATGACACACACATTACTCCAGTTTTACTCTGAAGTGGGATGACACTAAGGTCATCATATAGTCTAGACCAGGGGTGTCCAAACTTGATCCTGGAGGGCCAGTGTCCTGCTGAGTTTAGCTCCAACCCTAATAAACACACCTGCCTGTAGCTTACTAGTGATCGAGAAGATACTGATTAGTGTGTTCAGGTGTGTTTAATTAGTATCGGAGCAAAAGTCTGCAGGGACACCGGCCCTCCAGGATCAAGTTTGCCCATCCCTGGCCTAGACTCTTAAACATTCAACTTTATTAATAATCATAAAGACATAAGAAAGGACACGTGTTACTCAATCAATAAAATCCACGCCATCCTACTACTTTAAGTGTTGTGAAAAGGAATGGCAACATTACAAAGGACGTTTTAAGGGTTCACACTTAGCTGATGACTGATAATAAAGCGTATTTAGCACGCTGTCCCCTGAGCTCAGAATATCCTCGAGCCTGGGGCTCCCTCCCGTATGAAGGGCGAAAGGGGAGTTTGAGCTCAGGTAGGTCTCGAGAACTCCCCTGCTTGTGAAGGTGCTGAGATATAGCTGGCTAAGAGTTTGTCTTAAGATGCTACTTTGGAGTAGTCAATTTACTTATGGTGTATGTCTTTGGACGGTGGGAGTAAACTGGGAAACCCAGAGAAAACCCACGCGAGCACGGGGAGAACATGCAAACTCCGCAAAGAAACACCGACCGGCCTGGTGAAAGGCCGAACCAGCAGCGTTCTTGCTGTGAGGCAACAGTGCTAACCACTGGGCCGCCGTGCCACCCTATCAGGAGAAGGGGAGGAGTAGGGGTGGAAGGGGGGATTCTTCGAGATGAAGATGGCTGGAGTGGAAAACTCTGGTTATTTATAGTGTGTCAGTTCTCATCTGACTGGTGCAATATACAGAGCTGATGAGGTACTAGCTGTGTTCAATCATAAGAATGTGATCCTCTTGAAATTAGTTTATAAATAAACCACACTGAGGGACTGAAGACACCAAGTGATGAAGTGTTTCAGGGGTAATTTAGTCCCATTTTTCCTGCAAACAAGTCTTAAGATGAGTAACAGTACAAGGTCTTCATTGTTTCATTTTGCACTTCAAAATGTGCCACACATTCTCTATTGAAGACAGGTCGGGACTGCAGGCAGGTCAGTCAAGTACCTGTATCCTCTTCCTTCTCATCCAGGACTTTGTAACGTGTGCAGAATGTGGTTTTGCAGTGTCTTGTTGAAATATGCATGGGTGTCCCTGGAAAAGAAAGCAGCATGTTGTGCTCCAAAACCTTGATGTACTTTTCAGCTATAGTGGTGCATCACAGAAGTGCAAGTGTTTTAAATCACTCCAGTTCTGCCTAAACAGCTCCCAACAGTTGATTTTGCAAGATAGGAGCCCTTTAAAGCTACAGAGGACATTGTGAAGAAGCACCCTGCTTAATGCGAAGCCCTTTTTTCAAAAAGAAGTTTATTTCTAAATTAACTTCGAGAGAATCACATGCTTATGATGGAACACAGCCGGTCCCACATTAGCCAATTCATGATTCACCAATCAGACGATTCCTAAGCCACTATAAATACCCTAGGTTCCATATGACAGCCATCTTCATTTTGAAGAATCCCTCCTTCCACCTCTACGCCTCCTCCTTTCCTAGATGGGTGGTACAGTGGCCCAGTGGTTAGCACTGTTGCCTCACAGCAAGAACATCACTGGTTCTAGTCATTACTAAGCCAGCCGACGTTTCTGTGCGGAGTTTACACTTTCTCCCCGTGCTCACGAGTCAGGCTAGCAAATTACTGCGTGAATCCTCTCATGTGCTTTCAGGCTTCCTCTCTGCCTGAATCTCTTGTCGCAGTGTGAACACGTGTACGGTTTCTCTCCAGTGTGAATCCTTTGGTGCCGTTTCAAATCACCAGCTGTAATAAAAGTCTTCTCACACCCAAAGCAGACATGCTCCCTCACACCAGTGTGGATCTTCTGATGTAGTTTTAATTTTGACTTCCATGTAAAACTCTTTCCACACACACAACATGAATACGGTTTCTCCTTCGTATGAACTCTTAGATGAACCTTTAGAAGTGAACCAATTGCAAATGTTTTACCGCATTGATCACATTTGTGTGGTTTCTCTTCAGTGTGGATCAACATGTGTTTATTAAGCTTTGATGACTGTCTGAAACTTTTACCACACTGGGTACATGTGAATGGTTTCTCTCCAGTGTGGATTAATAGGTGTTCATCAAGGTTAAATGATCGTCTAAAACTCTTACCACACTGGCCACATGTGAATGGTTTCTCTCCAGTGTGGATCATTAGGTGTTTATGAAGGATTGATGACTGTCGGAAACTCTTACCACACTGGGTACATGTGAATGGTTTCTCTCCAGTGTGGATCATTAGGTGTTTATTAAGGATTGATGACTGTCTGAAACTCTTACCACACTGGGTGCATGTGAATGGTCTCTCTCCAGTGTGGATCATCATGTGTTCACTAAGGTGTGATGGTCGTGTGAAACTCTTACCACACTGGGTACATGAATATGGTTTCTCTCCAGTGTGGATCATCTTGTGTTCATTAAGGTGTGATGATCGTGTGAAACTCTTACCACACTGGGTACATGTGAATGGTTTGTCTCCAGTGTGGATCATCTTGTGAATCTTACGGCTGTTTTTCATCTCTTTCCACACTGAGTGCAGGCGAAAGAAAAATCTTGTCTCTTCTTTTCATTAAAAAAGTCCAGCAAGGATTTTCCAACCTTTACTAGTTCATCATCTTCTAATCTTGTTCTTCTGAAATCAAAGTAAATAAAGTTGTTTTAGCAGACAAAAGACATTCAAATATGATCAAAATGTGAAGTGAAATGAAACTGGAAACATTTAGATAAATAAACACACACAAGAGTATGTTATTATGTTATATGTTATTAAGCAATATTCACCCTGATTTTTTTTCATGTGTTGTTGATGAAAATTTAACTTCCCTCCAGCTTGAACATGTGCTCTGATGTCATTATTAAGTTTCTTAGAAACAATCTTTCACACACACTTTTTAAAGCGACATTACAGTGTTGTGGTGGACATGACACTGATACTGTAAGACAGCTTTATTCTTTATAAAAACTAATATTGATTAACAACTTTAAAATATGTTAATTATTTCACTAGTGCTTAATTAAGATACATTAATAGCTACCAGATACCAACATATTTTCATAATGTTTAAGGCGCAACGGGTGATTGTCTTCAGAAACATGTTTGTTGTGCTGATACCGATAGTAATGATTAAAGTAAAGGATCTAAATGTAAATATTTTTATATTCTGGATAAGGCACAGGACTAGAACATGTTCGTTGAATTATAAATTTCAGGCCGAAAATTATGATGAGTTTCCCAAACTGTGTCAACAAATGTAGATTTGATTCATTCAGATTAAAATGTGAGTAAAACCTAAAGTCAAAAGAAACTGGAAACACTATGAATAAACATAAGAGTATGTTATCTGTCAGATATTATATCTGTGTAAAGCATTTTTTTGAAACAACCAGTAAATTACACTAGAAATACAAGATACACAGATAACATTAGCAACTATGAGTAAAGCTAAGATGTTTTCCTAACTCCTGAAGGGATAATCGGCAGTAAAGTTAAACATATCACAGTCGCGAACGCTACAGAAGTCAGATATAATACACTTACTTTGAAAAGACCCACAACACCCGAAACAGAAGAATAATTACACAGGAAACGGCGAAGTTTAGCATTCATCAGCGACCCGATTCATACTCCATCCACTTCATACACTGAGCGCCGAGGGCGGGATATTAGCCTGTGTGTAGCTCAGCGAATGCTGATTGGCTGCTGTGTTGCTTAGCGAATGCTGATTGGCTGCTGAGTGTGGGTCAGCGAATGCTGATTGGCTGCCTCTGCGTGGTTTAGCGATTGCTAGAGAGAGGTTTTGTGGTCTGAAAGTGGCTTTGTGGCTCAGATTGAATGTTTCTGTTGTAATAGTGAAGTGTTATCATGTTTTAATGGTAGGCCTGTTCACTGTATGAAATATACTTCGCGTTTGGTGTGAATCCAGCATTATAATAAAAGTCCATGCTGCTTTATAACCTATGTTGACTATAAATTACAGCTCTCATAATGTTTGTTTGGTGACTCAGATCAAAATGATTTGATTTCCATAATTCTGCTTCTGTCAAATGTTAGACTTGTGTCTGTTTGATATTGAGGCTACTTTGATGGGAGTAATGTGGGTTTCTATTAAATAGCCCGAATAATTAACATCTATTTTACATTTAAGCAATTGATTTGTCACTTTATTATGTTATAATGAAAATTATTATCAGTAGCCGATGGTAAACTGTAGTAACATTTATACCTTCCTTCAGTTATAACCGGCCCTTTGGGCAGACATAATGCTGAAGTGGCCCTCAGTGAAAATTAGTTTGACACCTACATGTGTGTGTGTGTATTCATGATAAATAACCCAAAGAACATCTATTTTACCTTTATGTAATTACACATATTGATTTGTTACTTTAAAGGTGCAGTTGGTGATTTGCCAAAATGCTGACCGGTTAGCATAATATCTTTGAAACACAGTCCCTCCCCTGCCATCCAAAGCCACGCCTCATGGTATTATGAACATGCACTTTAAAGACAACCCACTACGTTAGATCATATCATTCACGAGTTAGAAAACTTTATAATACTACAATTTCAAACTTAAACCTGTTTGATAAACTCTATTATATCTAGCATGTCTTCAGTTGTGTAGCAAGCAAAACTTTTCATAGTCTGCAATATTTCATACATGCAAGGATCGCTGGTCTTACTCTCTCATGCACTTTGTTCGAAAGCAAAGACTGTATGCTTAGTGGTTGTCTGGCGGCGTGCAGGAATTACACTTATTACTAAGCCATACTTGCATATATTACTTACCTATATTTTAGATCTTCACTTCTTTTTTTTATGGATAATCCTCTCTCCACCGTAGCCTGCCCATGAGATCTGAGAAGCACCATCTCACTGTAGAGTTGAGCAAGTACACCATGTGGGAATGTATGTTTGCCGGCAGCTAGCTCTCTGCAACTCTCACATGGTTGCCCACTGAAGCTAAACAGGGCTGCAATTGATTAGTACCTGGATGGGAGACCACATGGTCAAACTAGGTTGCTGCTGGAAATGGTGTTAGTGAGACCAGCAGGGGGCAATCAACCTGAGGTCTGTGTGGGTCCTAATGCCCCAGTATAGGGAAGGGGACTTTATACTGCTCAGTGAGCACCGTCTTTCGGTTAAACCGAGGTCCTGACTATCTGTGGTCATTAAAAATCCCAAGATGTCCTTCGAAAAAGAGTAGGGGTTTAACCCCGGCATCCTGGTCAAATTTGCCCACTGGCCTTTGTCCATCATAGCCATCCCCATATCATAATTGACTTCATCACTCTGTCTCCTCTCCACCAATCGGCTGGTGTGCGTTCTGGTGCAATATATGGATGAGGTGGTGGATGAGGAGATTCCCTCCAAAAAAAGTGTAAAGTGCTTTGAGCACTATATAAATGTAAAGAATTGTAATTTATTATTATTATCTAGCCTGGCCTCTGTGTGTCAGTCAGTATGACAGAAGGGTCTGGTTCTCAGATAAGAAGTCACTAAACTGCTAGATTATCACATCACCTGAGGAAAACAATAGTGGGGAGCGGGCTATTAACTAAAATACAACACCAAATCAGAAAAAGTTAGGACAGTATGGAAAACAAATAAAAGAGAAAGTAGTGATTTCTAAATTTACTTTGGCGTGTGTTTCATTGCAGACAATACAGCATCACATGATTTAATGTGTTCATCATATTTATTTTAATACACACGTACTCCAGTTTTGGTTCTTGCAACACATTTAAAAAACAGTTGGAACCGTGAAGGATTTACCTGCAGGGATATTTACAGTTTTAACCCAATAAGGACCAGTCTGTCAGATGAAGAAGAGCCGGAGTCAGAGATTCAATGAAAAAGGAAGTTTACTGAAGATAGTTTGCAGCTTCATCAGCACAAGCCAGCTTCAACACTCACAAATGAGTTCGTAGGCCGCTCTTCTGACTTACAGTACAACAACACAGCGATTATACTCTTTACACAAAACCAGAAATGGTGTCAACTCAGGGAAAAGGTTCAGATTGGTTCAGCAAAGATGGACAACTCTAAGTTCCTGGGTCAGGTCGACTATAGACTAGCTGATCCCAGACCTGTAGAGCTGACCCCTTAGACACATATACACAGCAAGAGAACTATGCATTATAAAAGCTCAAGGTTGTTTCTTTGTATTCTCAGCTGTCTTATCAAACTGGTTCAAAACTGGTATAATCAGCAGTCGGGCTGCTGTATTCTCACTACTCAAAGTCTATCTAGCATAAAGAGGAATCACAGAAATAAAATAGCGAAATCACTTTAGACAGTATTAACACAGAGAAATAACAATAGAAACAGTCGTTTCCAGTCATCAGGAGTTCAGGTCTACTCAAGAGGACTCCATGACCTCTGACCTGGCTGGGTAGATCCTGAGGAAACAAATCATTTGGCATACAGAAAAGCAATGACACACACATTACTCCAGTTTTACTCTGAAATGGGATGACACTAAGGTCATCATATAGTCTAGACCAGGGATGGGCAAACTTGATCCTGGAGGGCCAGTGTCCTGCTGAGTTTAGCTCCAACCCTAATAAACACACCTGCCTGTAGCTTACTAGTGATCGAGAAGATACTGATTAGTGTGTTCAGGTGTGTTTAATTAGTATTGGAGCAAAAGTCTGCAGGGACACCGGCCCTCCAGGATCAAGTTTGCCCATCCCTGGCCTAGACTCTTAAACATTCAACTGTATTAATAATCATAAAGACATAAGAAAGGACACGTGTTACTCAATCAATAAAATCCACGCCATCCTACTACTTTAAGTGTTGTGAAAGGGAATGGCAACATTACAAAGGACGTTTTAAGGGTTCACACTTAGCTGATGACTGATAATAAAGCGTATTTAGCACGCTGTCCCCTAAGCTCAGAATATCCTCGAGCCTAGGGCTCCCTCCCGTATGAAGGGCGAAAGGGGAGTTTGAGCTCAGGTAGGTCTCGAGAACTCCCCTGCTTGTGAAGGTGCTGAGATATAGCTGGCTAAGAGTTTGTCTTAAGATGCTACTTTGGAGTAGTCAATTTACTTATGGTGTATGTCTTTGGACGGTGGGAGTCGAACTGGGAAACCCAAGGAAAGCCCATGCAAGCACGGGGAGAACATGCAAACTCCACAAAGCAACATCAACCGGCCTGGTGAGAGGCCGAACCAGCGGTGTTCTTGCTGTGAGGCAACAGTGCTAACCACTGGGCCGCTGTGCCACCCTATCAGGAGAAGGGGAGGAGTAGGGGTGGAAGGGGGGATTCTTCGAGATGTAGATGACTGGAGTGGAAAACTCTGGTTATTTATAGTGTGTCAGTACTCGTCTGACTGGTGCAATATACAGAGCTGATGAGGTACTAGCTGTGTTCAATCATAAGCATGTGATCCTCTTGAAATTAGTTTATAAATAAACCACACTGAGGGACTGAAGACACCAAGTGATGAAGTGTTTCAGGGGTAATTTAGTCCCATTTTTCCTGCAAACAAGTCTTAAGATGAGTAACAGTACAAGGTCTTCATTGTTGCGAATTGCACTTCAAAATGCGGCACATTCTCTATTGAAGACAGGTCGGGACTGCAGGCAGGCCAGTCAAGTACCTGTATGCTCTTCCTCCTCATCCAGGACTTTATAATGGGTGCAGAATGTGGTTTTGCAGTGTCTTGTTGAAATATTCATAGGTGCCCCTAGAAAAGAAAGCAGCATGTTGTGCTCCAAAATCTCTTTGTACTTTTCAGCAATAATGGTGCATCACAGAAGTGCAAGTGTTTTAAATCACTCCAGTTCTGCCTAAACAGCTCCCAAAACTTGATTTTGCATGATTGGAGCCCTTTAAAGCTACAGAGTATATTGTGGAGAAGCACACTGCTGGATGCTAAGCCCTTTTTCCAAAAAGAAGTTTATTTCTAAACTAATTTCGAGAGGATCACATGCTTATGATGGAACACAGCTGGTCCCGCATTAGCCAATTCATGAATCACCAATCAGACGATTCCTGAGCCACTATAAATACCCTAGGTTCCATATGACAGCCATCTTCATTTTGAAGAATCCCTCCTTCCACCTCTACTGCTCCTCCTTTCCTAGATGGGTGGCACGGTGGCCCAGTGGTTAGCACTGTTGCCTCACAGCAAGAACGTCACTGGTTCTAGTCCTTACCAAGCCAGCCAACGTTTCTGGGGGAGTTTACATGTTCTCCCCGTGCTCACGTGGGTTTCCCCCTAGTCCCCCGGTTTCCTCCCATCGTCTAAAAACATGCAACTTAAGTTACTGACTAATCCAAATCAACACAATAGACATGCACCTAGTAAGTAGTTATCCCTTAAGAGCAATCACTATCTGTTCATTAGCTACTATGGCGGAGGAGTTCTCGAGATCTACCTGAGCTCAAACTCCCCTCTCGCCCTGCAACGGGAGGAAGTCCCGGGCTCGAGGATCTTATGAGCTCAGAGCTCTCTCCCGGGACAGCATGCCAAACACGCTTCATAATCAATCATCAGCTAAGTGTGAACTCTTGAAAACAATTTAAAGACAGATAATAACCCTCTAGAAAACAACTGGTTATCATGAGGAATGATTAAGAAAACAATACATACAAGTCAGGCTAGCAAATTACTGCGTGAATCCTCTCATGTGCTTTCAGGCTTCCTCTCTGATTGAATCTCTTGTCGCAGTGTGAACACATGTACGGTTTCTCTCCAGTGTGAATCCTTTGGTGCCGTTTCAACTCATCATCTGTAATGAAAGTCTTCCCACACTCAAAGCAGACATGCTCTCTCACACAAGTGTGGATCTTCTGATGTCGTTTTAATTTTGACTTCCATGTAAAACTCTTTCCACACACAGAACATGAATACGGTTTCTCCTTCGTATGAACTTTTAGATGGATCTTCAGAAGTGAACGCCTTGCAAATGTTTTACCACATTGATCACATTTGTGTCCTTTCTCTCCAGTGTGGATCAACATGTGTAATTTCAGTGATAACAAATATCTAAAACTTTTACCACACTGACTACATACGATTGGTTTTTCTCCAGTGTGGATCATTATGTGTTTATTAAGCTTTGTTGACTGTCTGAAACTCCTACCACAATGGGCACATGTGAATGGTCTCTCTCCACTGTGGATCATTAGGTGTTGATCAAGGTGAAATAATCGTCTAAAACTCTTACCACACTGAGTACATGTGAATGGTTTCTCTCCTGTGTGGATCATCAGGTGTTTATTAAGGTTTGATAACTGTCTGAAACTCTTACCACACTGGGTACATGTGAATGGTTTTTCTCCAGTGTGGATCTTCATGTGTTGATTAAGGTTTGATGATCGTGTGAAACTCTTACCACACTGGGTACATGTGAATGGTCTCTCTCCAGTGTGGATCATCATGTGTTCATTGAGGCTTGATGACTGTGTGAAACTCTTACCACACTGGGTGCATGTGAATGGTTTCTCTTCAGTGTGGATCATCTTGTGAATCTTACGGCTGCTTTGCATCCCAATCAATCTCTTTCCACACTGACTGCAGGCGAAAGAAAAATCTTGTCTCTTCTTTTCATTAAAAAAGTCTAGCAAGGATTTTCCAACCTTTACTAGTTCATCATCTTCGCTTCTGATCTCTTCTTCTGAAATCAAAGTAAATAAAGTTGTTTTAGCAGACAAAAGACATTCAAATATGATCAAAATGTGAAGTGAACAGAAACTGGAAACATTTAGATAAACAAACAAACACAAGAGTACGTTATCTGACAGATATTATATCTGTGTAAAGCATATTTCTAAAACAATTAGTAAATTACACTAAAATTCAAATGAATGAAAGCTACACAGATAACATTAGCAACTAAGTTGTTAGGACGGTGTTGATTTTTTGTTTCTGTGTGTTTGATTGTTCTAGATTGGGGTCGTGCATTCAGCGCACCTGATGCTGGTCAGCGCCCTTATTTAAACCCCGTCAGAGAGTTGGTCAGGGCCGCAGTTCATTCACTTGGCAGTTGGCCAGAGCTGCGCTCCAATCTGGGCATTATGTTTTGTTTCGCATCCATACACTAATCACTGACAACACTTACGGCATCCATTCACTTGCTTTTCACACTGATACTGATGTTTTGATTATATTATTTTCAATTGTGTTAAATTAATATTCTTTTTGATTATATTTCGCCGTGTCGTCTCCCTCACTATGTTACATCCCTGAGCCAGGTGTAACATAATTAAAGGTCAAATATTTTAGATATTCATTTATAAGTTCCCAGAGATGGGTTGCGGCTGGAAGGGCATCCGCTGCGTAAAACAAATGCTGGATAAAGGCCAATTTATACCTCTGCATCAAGCGCACGCGTATGCTACGGCGCAGCCTACGCCTCTCAAAAAATATAACGCGTATGCGTAGCGCAAGCTCTGTGATTAGTCGGCTTGGTAGCGCTGACGAGTGTGGGCGGAGGTGAGAGCCGCGCGCCCGATGCAGCGAGTGTTTACAAGTGTAGAGTCCCGTGAAGGAGCACTGTTGTTTTGTTTTTACCGTATGATTAAAGTTGTTGCATGTCTGCCGGTCCCAATCAATTTCTTTCCACACTGAGTTCAGGCGAAAAAAATCTTGTCTCTGCTTTTCATTAAAAAAGCCGAAAAGAAAATGAATAAATGAATTCATTTATAAGTATTTTTATATTCTGCATAAGACATGAAGGTCTAAAATATGTTCGTCAAATTAAACATTTTAGGCCTAAAATTATAATAAGATATACAAAAATCTAAATTTGTTGACCTTTCAAGATGTGTATATCTGCACACCCTGTTCATGGTTTTTAAAGACATTTTTGAAGGTACAGCATGTTTTTAAATAGCGTAGAATAGGGCTGGGCGGTATATCAGGTTCTGGGGATATGTCGATATGATTCCATAATGCCATGTGGGATTATCCAATATCGTTCATATCGATATGGTTTGAGGCTACACATGCACATTCTGTGCGAAACAGACTACTCCAAGGTAGCACGCGAGCTCCACTTGCACAAATGTGCGCATTAGGGTTGGGCGATGTTGACCAAATTGCCATCGTACGATGTCTAATGTGAACATCAGCGATGGACGATGGTATCGTCGTCGTAGGCAGGGTGGGGGTGGTTATTGTTAAATATCAATAATTCATAACGAATTTAATAATTGCAGCCTATCGTTTTCACTACCTGACCCACATGGTCTTTGTTTTACCCTATAACCACACCATAAATAAATAAAGTTACACACAGATTACCACCTGTCAATCACTTTTTTTCCGCGGGACTCTGGCATGAATAAGCGGAGTGATCTGTGTCATAATGGCTTTTCCCCACAGCTGGTGGCGGAGACCAACGAGAGTTCGTTTGGAGTTCACTGTAATTTGTATTGTAATTAATGATAACTTCCTTATTTTATTACTATTATTATGAGAAAATAATAACAAGTAAAGACATTTATGCAGGACGCATCTTTGCACGTAAAGACGCCAAACGCAGCGCTCAGGAACAGATTTAAAACAGTTGTTATGCGATTGTGAACTTGCTGAAGTAAAAAAAGCCCGGACTGCTTGCCCCCAGTGTTGCCAGATGTAGCTGACTTTTTCCAGCCCAAAAACGCTCCAAAATGTATGAGGGGTGGTTGGATCGTCCTATATTTCACGAAAAGTGGGGGGAACGGTCCCAACTAACATGAATAGTGAGGGGGGTTACGGGAGATCGCAGGCAAGCGGGCGTACCTTTACAATACCGCCCAAATATCCACTACCCGCCTATGTTATTTTTTACCCGCAAACTTGGAAACTTGGATTCAAAACCGCCCAATCTGGCAACACTGCTTGCCCCGCCTTTGTGCTCTTCTTATTGGCCCACTGCGCTAGAACTGAACGCGAATGGATTGGTTAATATCAGCTGTCAATCACTCAGTCAGTGCCTTCACATGACAGGAGCTATAACTGCGGAAATGTGAAGCGCTGAAGAAGAGAGAATGAGAATAACACTGACAGATTTAGTTTTAGAAACTCTAACGTTACTAATAATGGCACATCTCATTAGTGATCATGTGCTGAATGTTAATCCACCATTTACACTTTTCCCAGAGTGGATAAAAGACTTCCAGTGGCTTCAAGTCCACTATAAAAATGACTAAAGCCATTCACTGTAAAGTCTGTGACGGGGTTTGCAGGTAACATCGTTTGCCACTAACTCTACACATTTTAAGCGCGAGAGGTACTGTATAATCCTCACGATGTATTTAATCCTCACCATGCCGTCAGCCGTGCAAACGGCAGCTATAAGTATAATATAACACAGCTCATGAAAAGACCGTTATTGCTATTAAGATGACAAGCAAATAATAAGTTATATATCAATATACATGTGGGGCGGGGCGATGGATCGCGATGCCGGCTCATCATCGTGAAGTTTATTGGCCATCGGCGATGGACGATGACATCGTCTATCGGCCCAACCCTAGTGCACATGCGCAAATGAATTGCTGCGTCCCAATCCGCATACTTATACTACGCCCTAAAAGTATTGTACTTTTGGATATGGATATGGAAAACTTAACCCCTTCCATCTCCTAGATGAGAAATTTGTCGAATATTTAAAAGAGCAGACAAAGTTGTATTTTTAAAGTAACGATACAAACGGAACGGACCCTAGAACATTATGGGAACCTTACAAGGCTTTCTTTGAGAGGAATGACTGTACGTTCACACCGAAAGCAGCGAGAGCGTCAAGGGTCGCTCTGGCCACCCTGGCGACAACGCTGTCTGCCTTGAGCTCCGGCGGCGAGAGCGTCAAAATTCGCTACACATTGATCTCGTATTTAAAGGAGCCGTTGCTGCATATCATATCAGTTACACTCCCACATAAAACATGCTTTCTAGCGTGAAGATGTTGCACACTTATTAGCAAATTCACTTAACTACGGAAGATCTAGTTGCATGTGGTGTGGCTTTGCTCCACTGTGTGTTCATATGCCTGAAATATTCTGAAGCAGCAATACTGTTTTGTATTGTCGCATGAAATTCCCGCTTTTTTTCAAGGAAAAAATATATAGCATTGATGCACATCAGTAACTCGCCAGTAACTTTTTTAATCTACGTTGCAGTAAGAATACATTGCAAATAATTGGAAATCCAGCGACCGCAGTAATTAAACCCTTAGGAACAACTGTAGTCGGAACCAAAGTTCAGGGTAACTGTGTTCTCTGACTCCTCTCAAGCGGTGGACTCCTACATTCTGATTGCTTGCCGCCTAATCGCGTCATAGCTCATTGCCATAAAGTTGACTTGATTTCAACTCTCCTCGACGCTCACACCGGCGAAGACGCGCCGCGCTGCTCCTCGCCACCGGTTCCCATTGGAAATGAATGACTTCCGGCTACTTTGACGCTCTCGCCGCTTTCGGTGTGAACGTACAGTGATAATCGCTTACACCAGTAAGAAGAAAAAGGAACTACTATTCGAGCAAATAAAACTAAAAAAGAAAATAAATGTTTATAAACTCACACAACTGTGGTATACAGGATTACTTATAACAACACTGTAATTGGGACATAAAATACTTTGTGTTTCACATTTACATTCAATGTGGTCATTTTCTGTCGTACAATTGGCCTATTTCACAAAATGGCGATCGAGACCGGAAGTAGGGAAAACTTTGTTCCGGTAGAAGCAAAGTGTAATGGCGGAGACGAGTACGCAATCATGCAGCGTACCTTTTTGTACTTATTCGAAAAAGAAACAGCCGTATTTGTCGTTTCATAGTTTTCCCAGCGATTAAACTATTAACAGGCATTGGATTTGGGCTATTCTGAGAGATGAGGGGGTGAAATTTACTGTGAATTTACTGTGAGGAAAGGCAGCACTTTTGTCAGCGCTGTGCACATCACGGAGGATGAAGTTCGCGTCTATCCACAGTCCGGCCGTAAATGTCTTACACAACAGGCTGTGCCTTCCAGGGTTTCATGAAAAAATTATGTTAAATCACGGCAGACGAGAACGGCTAAAAGTACGGTCTGTTATTAGCAGCAGGAGGAACCCGTTGAAATGGAGTGAGTTGATGTGGTGCTGCTAGGGCAACAACAGCCGCCCTCCTCCGGGTGAGTGAGCTCGTTAATACATTAATTTTAAAAAGACCACTGTCAACAACAACATCACAGTAATTAATTGTTAGTTAAACAATGTATATTACACTATAGTTTAGCTATATGAAATTACGAGCATATTTAAGTTAATTGTGGAGCATTAGTAATGTGTTTTGTTAATTTTATTAGTCTGCCGCTAAAATGCATACCATTAATAGATTTAAACCCACTTATAACATTTAATTGTTGGCGTCAGTTCTGCTTTAAACTACCTGAACCACCCATTTCTGGCATTTTTTCAAAACACTAACTTATTCTTACCTGAACTACCTGAATCCTATATTCTTGATTAAACGGACAGTTCAAAATTTAAATTGTCAATATTTACTCGCGCTGTTTTTTCACAAAGGCGTATTTGAAAATGTCAGTAATTCATCAGTTGTAGTAGTAAAACTACACTGAGAGAGGGGACAGCAAAGATAATTAAAGATAAAAACAAAAATCAATACAATACTTGAATTAAGAATTTACAGTCATGTTGTATCTTTTATAATTGCACAAAACTGTAATCATAATCGACCAAGCTTTTGACTTCCATGAGAAATGTTCTCCAATAATACATGTTGGCAAATGGTGGCAAGATCTGCTAGATAGATAGTGCGTGTCTGATGAAGACTTCAAGTACTTATGTATGTGTGTATATATATGTATGTGTATATGTATGTGTATATATGTATATGTATGTATGTATGTATATATATGTATTTGTATATGTATGCATGTATGTATGCATGTATGTGTATGTGTATATATATATATATATATATATATATATATAATCTATATATCTATATATATATAGATATATAGATGTAGGGAAGTGTTTTGTCCACAAGATGTCGCTATGACACTGTTGTATCAAGGTATTTTGAAGTTTCTTGTGTTGTTTGAGCCTCTTGGCATACCGTAGTGTTGATAAATGCGTAGTGCACCATATTTTCCTCAGTTTGTGTTATCAACACTGATAGGTAAGACGTGTTTATGATAGTGGGATCCTTATCTAAAATACATATTTGTTGTTAACACTCAAAAGTTCTGTTTACTGAGATATTCTGTGTACTAAACTGTTAAAGATCAAATGCAGAGTTATATGAAGAGTTAATATGTTGTTTTAGTTTTATTTGTTTTACAAAGTGATTATACAGAGGTACGGCTCATGCAAAGCCATTGTGTTACAATATAAATAGCAGTAGTTACTGATAGTGAATGTATTTGAGATCTCTTTTATTGTATTGAGACTTAAATGAGTTTGTGTTATCAACACTGATAGGTGCCCTTCTGTCAAATAAATGGCCGAGTCACAATCGCGAACTTCTCTTTGCCTGCACATCCTGTTTACCATCCCACAAACACATTCAACACAACGCAGAGTAGCAGCGGTGGTGCTAGAGGCAAGCAAGCACGCAGAGAGCGAATGGGTTACACACATACATATATATATATATATATATATATATATATATATATATATATATATATATATATATATATATATATATATATATATATATGTGTATATGTATGTATGTATGTGTATATGTATGTATGTATGTATATATATATATATATATATGTGTATATGTATGTATGTATGTGTATATGTATGTATGTATGTATATATATATATATGTGTATATGTATGTATGTATGTGTATATGTATGTATGTATGTATATATATATATGTGTATATGTATGTATGTATGTGTATATGTATGTATGTATGTATATATATATATGTGTATATGTATGTATGTATGATGAGCAATTCCATGCAAATGTCAACCTTGCCATGAAGAAAATTAAGTTTTCACAAAAATACGGAAACCGTTTCAGGTTTTTTTGGGTAAGCACGTATTTTACAGTACTTTACCAATACTCATAAATGTATCTGTCAATGTTTCAAACTATTATATTTAACTTTACCAAAATCACACAAGTGGCAATTTCACAGCTGTCACATCCATAACGGAAAGATGTCACATCCATAACGACACTTTTTCCTCATACATGCAAAAATGTCAAATAAAATAAAATCAATCATTTTTGTTCTATAGTGAGCCGACTCATATCTGTTTGATTAGCATTGTTTCTTTCGGGTTGTGCAGTTTAATTGACAGAATTTCAGCAAAGTATGTCATATACTGTAAACTCACAGACTTTTTTTGTCACATCCATAACGCACGCTTATTATCCTCATATAAAGTATAAAAAATGTTTACAGATTGATATTTTTCTGCTTCCACAACTCTGTGGTCAGTTGTTTTGGAAAATATAAACAGATATTTCAATATAATGTTAGCATATACTTTCTATGTGAATTTATGTTTTGAGTTTTTACTGCAAATGTCACATCCATAACGCTGGAATTGTTCATATACACATATATATATATATAGATATGTATGTATGTGTATATGCAGGCATCAAAATAACGTCCTTAGCTGCTGGCTTGACAATTAATTTTGGTCACCTGACATTACAACCTAAATCTAACCCAATTTTAATGTCTCATGATGTTGTGTGCCTTCTGGGTAATAACTAAATGCACTACAGAATGTTACGTTTACACACACATGCACAAATTACATGTAAAAACATCAGCTTTTGACAGCATAATACTCACTACTCTTGAGTACTTTTATAAGGGCTACTTTTTACTCATACTTTGAGTAATACTTACAACAGATACTTTTACTCTACTTACACTACATTTTTAGGCAAGTAATGGTACTTTTACTTGAGTGTGATTTTTCAGTACTCTTTCCACCACTGATTAATAGCTACCAGATACCAAAAAATTTTCATAATGTTAAAGGCGCAACGGGTGATTGTCTTCAGAAACATGTTTGTTGAGCTGATTCCGATAGTAATGATTAAAGTAAAGGATCTAAATGTTAATATATTTATATTCTGGATAAGGCACAGGACTAGAAAACGTTCGTTGAATTATAAATTTCGGGCTGAAAATTATGATGGGTGGCCCAAACTGGGTCAACAAATGTAGATTTGTTTCATTCAGATTAAAATGTGAGTAAAATGTGAAGAGAAAAGAAACTGGAAACATTATTAATGAACAAACATAGGTTACCTGTCAGATATTATATCTGTGTGAAGCATATTTCTGAAACAACCAGTAAATTACACCAGAAATACAAATGAGTAAAGCTACACAGATAACATTAGCAACTGTGAATAAAGGTAAGATATTTTCCTAACTCCTGAAGGGATAATCGGCAGTAAAGTTAAACACATCACACTCGCGAACGCTACAGAAGTCAGATATAATACACTTACTTTGAAAAGACGCACAACACCCGAAACAGAAGAATAATTATACAGGAAACGGCGAAGTTTAGCATTCATCAGCGACCCGATTCATACTCCATCCACTTCATACACTGAGCGCCGAGGGCGGGATATTAGCCTGTGTGTTGCTCAGCGAATGCTGATTGGCTGCTGTGTTGCTTAGCGAATGCTGATTGGCTGCTGTGTGTAGCTCAGCGAATGCTGATTGGCTGCCTCTGTGTGGCTTAGCGAATAGAGAGAGGTTTTGTGGTCTGAAAGTGGCTTTTTTTTTTTTTTTTTTTATTGAACAGTAAATTATTACAGCATAATGAAAAATTATTAATTATAGAAGAAACATAGAGGATGCCAGGGGCATAAAACAGTAAGGAAAAAAATACAAGAAATACATATAAAGTAAAGCTTAAAGTAAAAATACAATATCAAGAGTAAATAATTCAAAATGAAGTACTGATGTTACAGGGGAATTTTAAACAGGGCATGACAAGATAATGTTTTCCTAGCCTTAGTGTTTCCTGAACCGGAAAGTGTTTCAAAGTATTGATTTAATTATTTTATGAATACCTTAAAAAGTGGTTTATTATTGGAGAATTTGCATTTATGGATGTGATATTTAGCAAGTAAAAGTAAAAGATTTATAAAGTAGAAAGCTTTCTCAGTATTAATGTCTGTATCAATAAAACCAAATATCACATTTTTGTCTGAAAGTGGCTTTATGGCATAGATTGAATGTTTGTGTTGTAATAGTGAAGTGTTATCATGTTTTAATGTAGGCCTGTTCACTGTATTAAATATACTTCCCGTTTGGTGTGAACCCAGCATTATAATAAAAGTCCATGCTGCTCTATAAACTATGTTGACTATAAATTACAGCTCTCATAATGTTTGTTTTGTGACTGAGATCAAAATGATTTGATTTCCATAATTCTGCTTCTGTCAAATGTTAGACTTGTGTCTGTTTGATATTTAGGCTACTTTGATGGGAGAAATGTGGGTTTCTTATAAATAACCCAAATAATGAACATCTATTATACATTTAAGCAATAACACGTATTGATTTGTCACTTTAATATTCATTTTCTTTTTCAGCTTAGTCCCTTTATTAATCAGGGGTCGCCACAGCGGAATGAACCACCAACATATCCAGCATATGTTTTACGCAGCGGATGCCCTTCCAGCTGCAACCCATCACTAGGGAAAGTTACTTTAAAGTGTTCTAATGAAAATGATTAACAGTAGCCGATGGTAAGCTGTAGTAACATTTATACATTCTTACAGTTATAACCGACTCTTTGAGGGCAGACATAATGCTAAAGCAGGGGCGAAGCAACTGGGAGGGGACGGGGGGATATGTCCCCCTCACTTTTAGAGACAGACCATTTAGAAACAGGTGATTAAGAATGTAAACTTTTGGATTTCATACAGCTGTCCCGCCCCCCAATTTTAAAATGTCCACTCCGCCCCTGTGGTGAAGTGAAAAATGTGTGTGTGTTTTGTTCACTGCACTTCTTATGTCCCTTCTCAAATGGATTCACACAAAGATGACGCAGAATGGCAAACAGTCCCTTTAGATATATGTATGTATATCAGCTTGTGTGTGAGTTTTAATAGACTGATTTATTTATTTCATGTTCCATAGATTTAAATGTTCACCTGAAAAGCATTTCCTGACCTGATATTGAGTTTTTTAATAGTTTGATAGAGAAATCTGTCCACAAACTGAACATGCAAATATGCATCAATTGTTTTAGTACTATTAGTAGTAAACAATAATAATAATAATTTCTCTGGAGGAAGAAAAATGGCAGGGGATCAAATCTAAAGAAACTTGGTATAAAGTAATGTAAATGTTCAGATCACTGTGAGCCTTTGACCTTAATTATTTATATTGTGGACTAAAATTAAAATGTAAATAAAGACAAACACAGAAACTCCTGTTCTGGGTCATTTACACACAGTCACACTGATGACCCACTAGAGGCCGGTCTTTGTCAAGAGTGAGAACGGCATCTATATTCATGACTAAGCCCTCACTTTCTGTGTCTCACTTGTAAATCAATATATTGTGAACAGTGAACGAGTAAACAGGGTGATTTACTGATACTTCTGTGGCAAAAGCTCAAACCATTATCAATTAGTCAGTAAAATCTGTGTATATACAGTAGTAAAAACATAAGAAAGAACATGCGTTACTTAATACTGGAGTGGACATTCATCAATCAAATCCACGCCATCATACCACTTTGTAATGTTGCCGTTCCTTTTCACAACACTTAAAAGACGATTAGGGACTGAAGACACCAAGTGATGAAGTGCTTCAGGTGTAATTTAGTCCCATTTTTCCTGCAAACAAGTCTTGCACTTCAAAATGTGCCACACATTCTTTATTGGAGACAGGTCGGGACTGCAGGCAGGCCAGTCAAGTACCTGTATCCTCTTCCTCCTCATCCAGGACTTTGTAACGTGTGCAGAATTAGGGTTTGGGCGATGTTGACCAATTTGGCATCGTATGATGTCTAATGTGAACATCGACGATGGACGATGGTATCGTCGTCGTAGGCGGGATGGGGGTCTTTGTTGTTAAATATCAATTAATTCATAACAAATTTAATAATTGTAGCCTACCGTTTTCACTACCTGACCCACATGGTCTTTGCTTTACCCATAACCACACCATAAATAAATAAAGTTACACACAAGTTACCACCTGTCAATCACTTTCTTCCGCGGGACTCTGGCATGATCAGGCGGAGTGATCTGTGTCCTTATAATGGCTTTTTCCCACAGCTGGTGGAGACGAGAGTTCGTTTGGAGTTCACTGTAATTTGTATTGTGATCGATGATAACTTCCTTATTTTATTACTATTATTAATGTTATGAGGAAATAATAACAAGTAAAGATGCTAGAGCTCGACTGTTTCGGCGTAAGCGCCTGAAATTTTATGCAACCTAAAATATGTATTTGAAAGCATTTGTGCTAGTGCATAAATTTTTTACCGTGCGACCTGTTTTCACTGCAAAATCCTCGACGCATGCGCAGATTTAGGAGACATTTATGCAGAATGCATCTTTGCACCTAAAGACGCCAAACGCAGCGCTCAGGAACAGATTAAAACAGCTGTTATGTGAACTTGCTGAAGTGAAAAAAGCCTGCAATGCTTGCCCCGCCTTTGTGCTCTTCCTATTGGCCCACTGCTCTAGAACTGAACGCGAATGGATTGGTTAATATCAGCTGTCAATCACTCAGTCAATGCCTTCTGCCTTCAGATGAGGAGCTACAACCGCGGAAATGTGAAGCGCTGAAGATGAGAGAATGAAAAGAACACTGACAGATTTAGTTTTAGAAACCACCTAAAGTTACTAATAATGGCACATCTTATTAGTGATCATGTGCTGAATGTTAATCCACCATTTACACTTTTCCCAGAGCGGATAAAAGACTTCCAGTGGCTTCAAGTCCGCTATGAAAATGACTAAAGCCATTCACTGTGAAGTCTGTGGGACGGGGTTTGCAGGTAACAGCGTTTGCCACTGAATCTACACATTTTAGTCGCGAGAGGTACTGTATAATCCTTCATTTAATCCTCACGATGCTGTCAGCCGTGCAAACGGCAGCTATATGTACAATATAACACAGCTCATGAAAAGACTGTTATTGTTATAAAGATGACATGCAAATAATAAGTTACATATCAATATAAATGTGGGACGGGGCGATGGATCGCGATGCCGGCTCAGCATCGTGAAGTTTATCAGCCATCGGCGATGAACAATGGCATCGTCTATCGGCCCAACCCTGTGCAGAATGTGGTTTTGCAGTGTCTTGTTGAAATATGCATGGGCGTCCCTGAAAAAGAAAGCAGCATGTTGTGCTCCAAAATCTTGATGTACTTTTCGGCATTAATGATGCATCACAGAAATGTTTTAAATCACTCCAGTTCTGTACAAACAGCTCCCAACAGTTGATTTTGCATGATAGGAGCCCTTTAAAGATACAGAGGACTCTCTAGAACAGTGGTTCTCAACTGGTTTGGCCATGGGACCCACATTTTTACATGGTCATCCAGCCGCGACCCAAACTTTTAGGAACTATAATATAATTTTAGGAATTATAATTAATTTGTATTTATTTGTTAACATACACAAATAGTGACAGATAAATCACAAGTCACCAATACTTACAAATAAACAATATTTTATTGCTGTCATTTAACAAAATGTATCAAATTATAGAAATATTACAAAGTAAGGGTAAGAAAAGGTTCAGTTACCATGAACTGAACTGAACTGTTAATAAAATATTAACACTGATCCTGTTGAACAGAACAAATCAGCAAATTACAGTAAAATAATTTAAATAATCATAACCATTTTTACATCTAATATGACAGCAATTATAAACATCTGTTTCACTTAACAGTAACTTGGGAAGCTAATGAGATAACTGAGGATGTGCTTTACTCCTAATAAGAGTTTTAAAGTCTGGGGTGATGGTAGACCCGAAGATCGTGCTCTATGTCCAACCTGTTCCTTTGCTTTGACTTAAGCTGCACCAAAGAAGAGAAGCCACTTTCACACAAATACGTAGTGCTGAATGGTAGGATGGATTTGATCGCACGAATGGCAAGGGACGAATACTCAGAAAGCACTTCGCGGCACCAAAACTGGGAGAGGCTTACTTCACTGAGTTTCTTTTTCAGCGTCTTATCACATGACAGCTCCACCAGCTGATTCTCTTTGTTGCTCAGCAACGTGACGCTTTCCACTTCGATTCCAAAGGGATTGCTCATCCACGGATCATCATCATGTTTATCGAGAAAGTAGTACGGTTGTTGCGCGCGCATTTCAAAATAAAAGTCCGGTATAAGCAAAATAAGTTCAATTTAACTTTTGTTGTTTTTTTGACCACACACTCCGCGACCCACTGAAAATGTTCCCGCGACCCACTCTTGGGTCGCGACCCACCAGTTGAGAAACACTGCTCTAGAAAACAACTGGTTATCATGAGGAATGATTAAAAAAAACAATACATACAAGTCAGGCTAGCAAATTACTGAGTGAATCCTCTCATGTACTTTCAGGCTTCCTCTCTGATTGAATCTCTTGCCGCAGTGTGAACACATGTACGGTTTCTCTCCAGTGTGAATCCTTTGGTGCCGTTTCAAATCATCAGCTGTAATGAAAGTCTTCTCACACTCAAAGCAGACATGCTCTCTCACACCAGTGTGGATCTTCTGATGTTTTCTTAAACTTGACTGGCGTGTACAACTCTTTCCACACACAGAACATGAATACGGTTTCTCCTTCATATGAGCTCTTAGATGAACCTTCAGAAGTGAACCCCTTGCATATGTTTTACCGCATTGATCACATTTGTGTGGTTTCTCTCCGGTGTGGATTACGAGGTGTTGATTAAGGTGTGACGATTGTCTGAAATTCATCCCACACCACGTACATGTGAATGGTTTCTCTCCAGTGTGGATCATCATGTGTTCATTAAGGTTTGATGATCGTGTGAAACTCTTACCACACTGGGTACATGTGAATGGTCTCTCTCCGGTGTGGATCATCATGTGTTTTTTAAGGGATGATGACTGTGTGAAACTCTTACCACACTGGCTACATATGAATGGTTTCTCTCCAGTGTGGATCATCATATGTCTATTAAGGTTTGATGATTGTGCGAAACTCTTTCCACACTGGGTGCATGTGAATGGTTTGTCTCCAGTGTGGATCATCATGTGAATCTTACGGCTGCTTTGCATCCCAATCAATCTCTGTCCACACTGAGTGAGGGCGAAAAACAATCTTGTGTCTTCTTTTCATTAAAAAAGCCTAGCAATGATTTTCCAACCTTTACTAGTTCATCATCTTCGCTTCTGATCTCTTCTTCTGAAATCAAAGTAAATAAAGTTGTTTTAGCAGACAAAAGACATTCAAATATGATCAAAATGTGAAGTGAAATGAAACTGGAAACATTTAGATAAACAAACACATATTACAGTATGTTATCTGTCAGATATTATATCTGTGTAAAGCATATTTCTAAAACAACCAGTAAATTACACCAGAAATACAAATGAATACACAGATAACATTAGCAACTGTGAATAAAGCTAAGATGTTTTTCTAATTCCTGAAGGGATAATCGGCAGTAAAGTTAAACACATCACACTCGCGAACGCTACAGAAGTCAGATATAATACACTTACTTTGAAAAGACGCACAACACCCGAAACAGAAGAATAATTATACAGGAAACGGCGAAGTTTAGCATTCATCAGCGACCCGATTCATACTCCATCCACTTCATACACTGAGCGCCGAGGGCGGGATATTAGCCTGTGTGTGGATCAGCGAATGCTGATTGGCTGCTGTGTTGCTTAGCGAATGCTGATTGGCTGCTGAGTGTGGCTCCGCGAATGCTGATTGGCTGCCTCTGCGTGGTTTAGCGAATAGAGAGAGGTTTTGTGGTCTGAAAGTAGCTTTGTGGTTTAGATTGAATGTTTCTGTTGTAATAGTGAAGTGTTATCATGTTTTAATGTAGGCCTGTTCACTGTATGAAATATACTTCGCGTTTGGTGTGAATCCAGCATTATAATAAAAGTCCATGCTGCTCTATAACCTATGTTGACTATAAATTACAGCTCTCATAATGTTTGTTTGGTGACTGAGATCAAAATGATTTGTTTTCCATAATTCTGCTTCTGTCAAATGTTAGACTTGTGTCTGTTTGATATTGAGGCTACTTTGATGGGAGTAATGTGGGTTTCTTATAAATAACCCAAATAATTAACACCTATTTTACATTAAAGCAATTGATTTGTCACTTTAATATTCATTAATTTTCTTTTCAGCTTAGTCCCTTTATTAATCAGGGGTCGCCACAGCGGAATGGACCACCAACCAAGGCATAATGGCAAACAGTCCCTTTAGACATATGTATGTGTATCAGCTTATGTTTGTTTTAATGGATTGATTCATTTATTTCATGTTGCATAGATTTAAATGTTCACCTGAAAAGCATTTCCTGACCTGATATTTGGTTTTTTAATTGTTCAATAAGGAATTCTGCCCACAACTGAACATGCAAATATGCATCAATTATCTTATTATAATTAGTAGTAAACAATAATAATAATCTGTCTTGAGGAAGAAAAATGGCAGGGGTTCAAATCTGAAGAAACTTGGTATAAAGTAATGTAAATGTTCAGATCACTGTGAGCCTTTGACCTTAATTATTTATATTGTGGACTAAAATTAAAATGTAAATAAAGACAAACACAGAAACTCCTGTTCTGGGTCATTTACACACAGTCACACTGATGACCCACTAGAGGCCGGTCTTTATCAAGAGTGAGAACGGCATCAATATTCATGACTAAGCCCTCACTTTCTGTGTCTCACTTGTAAATCAATATATTGTGAACAGTGAACGAGTAAACAGGGTGATTTACAGATACTTCTGTGGCAAAGGCTCTAAGCATTATCAATTAGTCAGCTAAATCTGTGTATATACAGTAGTAAAGACATAAGAAAGAACATGTGTTACTGAATACTGGAGTGGACATTCATCAATCAAATCCACGCCATCATACCACTTTGTAATGTTGCAGTTCCTTTTCACAACACTTAAAAGACGATTAGGGACTGAAGACACCAAGTGATGAAGTGTTTCAGGTGTAATTTAGGCCTCGTTTACACTAATGCGTTTTCGCTTTAAAACGCATACCTTTTGCTACGGTTATACCATCCGTCCTCACTACGCCGGAGCTTTCGAGCCCCAAAAACGGAGCGTTTTGGAAATGCTGGAGAGGCCGTTTTCATTCTAAAACGCTGCTGCTCCGTCTCAGTGTGGATGGGGGAAAACGGAAACGTCTGAAAACGGAGGTGTGGCTGCTGAGATTCGCTACCTGATTGGGGCTTTTGGGTCATTGCGTATCCTTCCCTTATTCGTCAAGCCCCTATCACATGACTATAACGCTACCGGAAGACAACAGACCAGCCTTCACTGTAAACAACAACATTGACACAGAAATGGGAGCGTTGTTTGCACTATTGTCCGTTTTAGGTGCCATTGTGCAGTTAAACTCTGCCTTTTTTACTACAGCAGCTGCATATATTCGCAAGAGGCAAGCTATTGTTCGAGCACTCGCTAATCGCTCGCGTTCATTGTTCAACCAGCGTTTGTTGACTAACAATAACCAAATGCCGAGCGAGACACATGCTTCCTGAGTATACTTGAACGCGCATGCCCAGAGTGCGCGAATGGTCACGTGATATACGTTTTTGGTGGAGTAGTGTGGACGGAGAAATATTTAGAAACGCTAGATGAAACGCTAGTGTGGACGCGGATCGTTTTTGATCTAAAACGCCATTTCAAAACGAAAACGCATTAGTGTAAACGGGGCCTTAGTCCAATTTTTCCTGCAAGCAAGTCTTAAGGTGAGTAACAGTACAGGGTTTTCATTGTTGCGATTTGCACTTCAAAATGCGCCACACATTCTTTATTGGAGACAGGTCAGGACTGCAGGCAGGCCAGTCAAGTACCTGTATCCTCTTCCTCCACAGCCAGGATTTATAATGTGTGCAGAATGTGGTTTTGCAGTGTCTTGTTGAAATATGCATGGGTGTCCCTGGAAAAGAAAGCAGCATGTTGTGCTCCAAAATCTTGATGTACTGTTCCGCAATAATGGTGCATCACAGAAGTGCAAGTGTTTTAAATCACTCCAGTTCTGTCCAAACTGCTCCCAAAAGTGGATTTTGCATGATTGGAGCCCTTTAAAGCTACAGGGGATATTGTGAAGAAGAAGCACACTGCTGGAAGCTAAGCCCTTTTTTCACAGACTATTTAAAGACAGATAATAACTCTCTAGAAAACAACTGGTTATCATAAGGAATGATTAAAAAAACAATATATGCAAGTCAGGCTAGCAAATTGCTGTGTGAATCTTCTCATGTGCTTTCAGGCTTCTTCTCTGACTGAATCTCTTGTCGCAGTGTGAACACGTGTACGGTTTCTCTCCAGTGTGAATCCTTTGGTGCCGTTTCAAATCATCAGCTGTAATCAAAGTCTTCTCACACTCAAAGCAGACATGCTCTCTCACACCAGTGTGGATCTTCTGATGTTTTCTTAAACTTGACTGGCGTGTACAACTCTTTCCACACACAGAACATGAATACGGTTTCTCCTTCATATGAGCTCTTAGATGAACATTCAGAAGTGAACCCCTTGCAAATGTTTTACCGCATTGATCACATCTGTGTGGTTTCTCTCCGGTGTGGATTACGAGGTGTTGATTAAGGTGTGACGATTGTCTGAAATTCATCCCACACCACGTACATGTGAATGGTTTCTCTCCAGTGTGGATCATCATGTGTTCATTAAGGGTTGATGATTGTCTGAAACTCTTACCACACTGGGTACATATGAATGGTCTCTCTCCAGTGTGGATCATCATGTGTTTTTTAAGGGATGATGACAGTGTGAAACTCTTACCACACTGGCTACATATGAATGGTCTCTCTCCAGTGTGGATCATCATGTGTTCATTAAGGTTTAATGATCGTGTGAAACTCTTACCACACTGGGTACATGTGAATGGTCTCTCTCCGGTGTGGATCATCATGTGCTTTTTAAGGGATGATGACTGTGTGAAACTCTTACCACACTGGCTACATATGAATGGTTTCTCTCCAGTGTGGATCATCATATGTCTATTAAGGTTTGATGACTGTGTGAAACTCTTACCACACTGGGTGCATGTGAATGGTTTGTCTCCAGTGTGGATCATCATGTGAATCTTACGGTTGCTTTGCATCCCAATCAATCTCTTTCCACACTGACTGCAGGCGAAAGAAAAATCTCGTCTCTTCTTTTCATTAAAAAAAGCCTAGCAATGATTTTCCAACCTTTACTAGTTCATAATCTTCGCTTCTGATCTCTTCTTCTGAAATCAAAGTAAATAAAGTTGTTTTAGCAGACAAAAGACATACAAATATGATCAAAATGTGAAGTGAAATGAAACTGGAAACATTTAGATAAATAAACACATATTACAGTATGTTATCTGTCAGATATTATATCTGTGTAAAGCATATTTCTAAAACAACCAGTAAATTACACCAGAAATACAAATGAATGAAGCTACACAGATAACATTAGCAACTGTGAATAAAGCTAAGATGTTTTCCTAATTCCTGAAGGGATAATCGGCAGTAAAGTTAAACACATCACACTCGCGAACGCTACAGAAGTCAGATATAATACACTTACTTTGAAAAGACGCACAACACCCGAAACAGGAGAATAATTATACAGGAAACGGCGAAGTTTAGCATTCATCAGCGACCCGATTCATACTCCATCCACTGAGCGCCGAGGGCGGGATATTAGCCTGTGTGTTGCTCAGCGAATGCTGATTGGCTGCTGTGTGTTGCTCGGCGAATGCTGATAGGCTGCTGTTTGTTGCTTAGCGAATGCTGATTGGCTGCCTGCATGTCAATCACTGTCAGCAAAAGAGAAAGGTTGTGTGGTCTGAAAGTGGCATTGTGGTTTAATGTTAATGTTTCTGTTGTAATAGTGAAGTGTTATCATGTTTTAATGTAGGCCTGTTCACTGTATGAAATATACTTTGCGTTTGGTGTGAACCCAGCATTATAATAAAAGTCCATGCTGCTCTATAAACTGTGTTGACTATAAATTACAGCACCCATAATGTTTGTTTTGTGACTGAGATCAAAATATTCTGTTTTCCTCAGTTCTGCTTCTGTCAAATGTGACAAAATTTCCGATGACTTGTGTCTGATGATATTTGTCTTTGTTATTTAGCCTACTTTGATGTGGGTTTCTTACAAATAACCCAAATATTAACATCTATTTTACATTTATGCAATGGGCTCTAGAGCAGGGCTATTCAATTAGTTTGTCATGGGGGCCGGTTCATGAAAAGCATCCCAAACGGGGGGCCGGAGAGATATGACCTGCAATATAAGTGATGACACAACAGCAATATAAGAGCTCATATGCTGTATTTGTGCTCATAAAGACACCCACGTTGACTTTTTCTACATTAAAACATTAATATGTTGTATTTTGAAACTACATAGCATCACTGCATTGTACAATGTGTCTTTTTTTACAAGCATATCCAAATGTATTTCGAGGCACAAAATCAGTGTATCGCTTAAGTAGGCTTCTTCTACATTCAGACACATTCATATGTTGTTTTAAACTGCGTAACAATTAGGGATGCAACGATTATAGATTTTGGTTGTACGATTATAGTCTGAAGAATAATCATGGTTTCACAGTTATCTATTATTATGCATTTATTAAATTTAAAACACTATAGTTTAGAAAATCACAAGAAAACTGCTTATTTATTAAAGTGTTGTTTATTGCTGCTTAGTAACTAAATACAGCACAAGATATTATTAAAAAACAAACAATGGTCCATTTCTCTATTTGGACTTAAAAATAAATTAAAAAGTTTTTGATTTAAACATGAGTGTTAATTTTACAATGAAAATAAATGACAGAACAATGAATAAATACATAAAAATAAGAATAAATAAAAATAGTATTTGTCTAATAATTTAAGCTATATATTAGAAATTAAATGAACTGTTGTTATCATCTGCGTTCATACATAATCATTTTAATAATTTGTAATAATTCATCTAACATATCTTTAGTTTACATTGCACTGAAAGCCACGCACAACTCTCACCACTACAGCCTGAGATCATTTCTACTGTGTGCCGCGCCTGCAGGGCGAGGGTATGTCGGTCCGCTTGTGAGCTGTGCGCGCACCGCTTCAATATGCGCGCGTCTCCATTGGAAATAATGTACTTGCGCGCGGAAAAGACGCCATATGTCAACGGCTTGCTGCTAAAGTTAATCCAGTGTGCGTGCGTTTAATGAATAAAAGCGGGGTTAATAGTGAAATCGGCTAATCATTGCATCCCTATAAACGATATCAGTGCATTGTACAAAAGGCCTTTTCTCGCGCCACTCACTTAATGTCAGGTGACTCACGCTCTGCGCAGCCAACTGCAGCTCGTGCTGTATTGAACAGACGCACGTCACTTCATCACTATAGCGGCCGTTTTTCGACTGAACTGAATTTATTTTTGATGTCTTGGTCACACTATTTGGGGGGCCGGAACAAATTGCCTCGGGGGCCGGGTTCGGCCCGCGGGCCGCCAATTGAATAGCCCTGCTCTAGAGTTTTAAAGCCAACGATAAACTGGTTGTTTTTACAGCATTGGTGTTGTAATGTAATTACGATACATTCAGCTAAATAGACTGGAGCATTCATGTAGTCGTTCAAGCGTTAAACAAGATGACCGATGTAACCACTAGCGCCGTCAGTAGAAACAGGCTAGTGCTGAAATTCCATTAAAAATACTGTGGTAAAATAAACCGTCATATTTTAAAGGTCTTAGCCTGGTTTTAGAGGGGTTTTGGCCATTTCCAGGCTGGTTTCCAGCCATGTCCAGCCTGGTCTTAGCTGGTCAGGCTGGGAGTTGACCAGCTAAAAGCAGCTTAAACCAGGCTGGTCAAGCTGGTTTAAGCTGGTCATTTTCCAGCCTGACCAGCTAAGTCCAGGCTGGAAATGGCTGGAAACCAGCCTGGAAATGGCCAAAACTCCTCTAAAACCAGGCTGGTTGACCAGCTAAAACCAGCCAAACAGCTTAGGCTGGATTAAAGCTGGATTTTTCAGCAGGGAGTCCATTACACATATTGATTTGTTTCATTAATATGCAATAATGAAAATGATTAACTAGTAGCCGATGGTAAGCTGTAGTAACATTTATACATTCTTACAGTTATAACCAGCCCTCTGAGGGCAGACATATTGCTGAAGTGTCCCTCAGTGAAAATGAGACTGGCACCAACATGTGTGTGTGTGTGTTTTGTTCACTGCAGAACCAGCCCAGCTGTGTGCAGATGCAGAAGAACATGCGGTTCTGTCTCTAATACATGATTGTTCGAACAAGTTTGAAGTAGAACAGTAAAGTTTGTAGACGTAAACGTTATGGTGTCTTGAGAATGCAGAGTCTGAAAGTCTGAAGTAGCTTTACAGTTTAAATAATTGTAGTTTTTTAAGACGTTTGAAAACAGTTGGCATAGATAGGCAAGTAGGCAGACGATCAGGTTGCTAAGGTGTTGCTAGGGTTTTCTGAGTGGTTGATTTATGAACGAGTAAACAGGGTGATTATCAGATAGTTCTGTGGCACAAGCTCTAACCATTATCGATTAATCAGTAAAATACGTGTATATACAGTATAGTGGCCTGAAAAGTGTTCACCCCTTACTGATTTATAGTTTTGTTTTTTCTTTTCGTCATATTTTAATGTTTCAGATCATGAAATTAATGTAAATATGAGTCAAAGATAACACAAGTAAACACATCATGCAGTTTAAAATGAAGGTTTTTATTATCAAAGCAAAACAAAATCCAAATCTACAATAAAAACAAATCTACATAGCCCTGTGTGAAGAAGTGTCTGCCAGAAAACATCTTGATGATCCCCAAGACTTTTGGGAAAATTCTCTGTGGACTGACGAGACAAAAGTTGAAGTTTTTGTAAGGTGGAAGACTTGCAATAAATGAAACCATAAATTCTGCTGTGCACCAAAATATCCTGAAGGAGAATGTCCGGCCGTCTTTTAGTGACCTTAAGCTGAAGCAAACTTGAGTTCTGGGCCCGGTTTTTCCAAAAGTAATCCACTAGGATTTTGGATAACGGATTGGATCAAATCTTGAAAATGGCTTTTCCAAAAGAAAAAATGGATTACATAATCAGATTAGATCACGTAATCCAATCTTGGTTTTGATCCGGATCAAACCATTAGTTTGGGTTTTTCAGACTTTTTTTGTAGGATTTGGATCACTTTGATCCAAAAAAAATCTGGATTAATCTGATCCCATCAGAAGGGTGGATTCAGCGTGGATATTATGGCCAAAATGTAATGAAAACTTTAAAAATGTAACAAATAATACTATATTTGGATCATGCAGCAGTATCTTACAAGAGATCCTATTTATTCATAAGGTTTTAATTGTATTTGTTTATCCATCAGGTAGGCTTTAACGTATTCAACCTTTCACTATAGGCCTACAGCAAAGTGGAAAGAGTGTGGCCTCATAAAATAATCCAACAAACAGCTGTCAAAATTGACCAAAAACAATACATTTCATTCTGTCACTAATTGATATATATATATATATTCATCACAATGGAAAAATATTTTTGTTTTTAGAATATTTATTAGTGATGCATGCAATGATAACAGAATAACCAAAAAATGCAAAGAATGGCAATCACCGATTTTCTAAATCACTTTCAACAATTGCAAAAAGAGACTGAAAAGGCAGAAGCACAGCTTCATCTGGCAGAGGAACAACTGACTCTGACCAAACTGCAGCAAACCAAGGCCAGACTTGAGATTCGCCTCCTAAAGGTTACTCTCAGACAAGCTGGCCTCTCCACATCAGATGAGGAAGTCTGAAACTATTGTGGAGTTTTTTTGCATCAAGTCTTTTTTTAATTCAATACATCTATATTTGAAACTATTTTTATTATTATTTTTTTTTTAATGTGTGTGTTTTCATTTCAAATAAAAATAAAGTCATATTGACCTCACACTGGCTATTCTACGAGTTGCTCTTTACATATCTATAGTTCTACATTGTGATTTCCTGTTTGAGCACTGGTTATCCAGATTTAGTGATCCTGAAAAGTTCCTATCCGGATCAGATTGATCCAATCCTATGTTGCTTTGAAAAACTGGCTCAAAAAGTAAGCTGGATTACGTGATCACGGATCACAGAAAAAGGACTACTAAATCCGGATCAATTTTATCCGGGTTAAACCTTTTTAAAAAACGGGCCCTGCAGTAGGATAATGATCCAAAGCACACCAGTAAGTCCACTTCTGAATGGCTGAAGAAAGACAAAATAAAAAATTTGGAGTGGCCTAGTCAAAGTCCTGATCTGAATCCAATTGAGATGTTAAAATGGCATGACATTAAAAAGGCCGGTCATACTCAAAAACCCTCCAATATGACTGAATTACAACAATTCTGCAAAGATGAGTGAGCCAAAACTCCTCCACAGCGCTGTACCAGACATATTGTAAGTTATCGGAGCACAGACGCTCCAAGATAATCTGAAGGTAATTAATAATATAATAATACTGAAATGGTTAAGGCATTTTAGAGTGACCAAAATAACATTTCAGATGTTTACAATGTGCTCGTTCAGCTGGTTTGTCCATTAATGCATCCCATCACACACATTTTTATCATCACATGATCTCTTATAACAAATTCACATGACTCTTTTAGTGTGCATACTGGAATGCATTCAGTAAAAGTGTTTTCATGGAGGTTTATGCACATTTGGTCTCATCAAATCAGCATTTTTTTATGCGATAATACGAAATATGCATCAACATCGGTGGATGGAGACATTGCTACTTCCCCTAAATGCCTTTGATACATTTTTGAAGCATTACATTGGGGCTAAGCTATGCCATTGAGGAAAAAATAAAACAAATGTGGTTGATAAAAAGATTCATTTAGAAACAGTGGTTTATAGAACAGAAGCAGAAGGTCGTCATGATCACATCTGATATATAATATCTGGTCGTGTGTAAAATTTAACACTGCATTCACCTTCGCAAAAGCTCCTGCATTCTCTAAGAGTAGTCTAATATTGCAGCTCATAAAAGGCTGTTATTGATATTAAGATGACGAATGCAAATAATAAGTTATATGTCAATATCATCTGTGCAATATCAGACAGCACCCATGAGAACAGCACAGTTATATTCGTTCACTCAGTTCATCTCCTTCATGTAAAGCAGTGCGTGCGGGGCCGGTGGGCACATGCTGATGTTTTTCTGGTTGTTAGTTTTGATTTCAAACGCAGTAAATCTATTAATATAAAACTTACAGTAACGGTGCTCATAATCTTTGGTGGGTGCACCTAAATTGTGGCTGGTGCTCCTACATTTTTGAAGTCAGAAGCACCAGTGCTACCAAGCAAAAAGGTTCATTTTGAGCCCTGACCCAGCCCTGCTTTTAGGGTTTCTCTCCAGTGTGAATCCTCTCATGTCTTCTCAGAGCTCCTAAATGTCTGAATGTCTTGCCGCAGTGTGAACACTTGTACGGTTTCTCTCCAGTGTGAATCCTTTCGTGCTGTCTCAAATCACCAGCTGTAATGAAAGTCTTCTCACACTCAAAGCAGTAATACTCTCTCACACCAGTGTGGATCTTCTTATGTCGACTTAAATGTGACTGCGATGTAAAACTCTTTCCACACACAGAACATAAATACGGCTTCTCCTTTGTATGAACTCTTAGATGAACCTTCAGAAATGAACCAGTTGCAAATGTTTTACCGCATTGATCACATTTGTGTGTTTTCTCTCGAGTGTGGATCGACATGTGTTGATTAAGGTATGATGATTGTCTAAAACTCTTTCCACACTGGGTGCATGTGAATGGTTTCTCTCCAGTGTGGATCATCATGTGTTGATTAAGGTATGATGATTGTCTAAAACTCTTTCCACACTGGGTGCATGTGAATGGTTTCTCTCCAGTGTGGATCGTCATGTGTTTATTAAGGTATGATGATTGTATAAAACCCTTTCCACACTGGGTACATGTGAATGGTCTCTCTCCAGTGTGAATCATCATGTGTTGATTAAGGTTTAATGACTGTCTGAAACTCTTACCACACTGGCTACATGTGAATGGTTTCTCTTCAGTGTGGATCTTCAGGTGTTTCTTAAGGTTTGATGATAGTGTGAAACTCTTTCCACACTGGGTACATGTGAATGGTTTCTCTCCAGTGTGGATCTTCATGTGTTGATTAAGGTTTGATGATTGTGTGAAAGTCTTACCACACTGGGTACATGTGAATGGTTTCTCTCCAGTGTGAATATTCAGGTGTTTCTTAAGGTTTGATGATTGTCTGAAAGTCTTACCACACTGGGTACATGTGAATGGTTTCTCTCCAGTGTGAATCTTCAGGTGTTTCTTAAGGTATGATGATTGTCTGAAGCTCTTACCACACAGGGTACATGTGAATGGTTTCTGTCCAGTGCGGACCATCATGAGAATCTTACGGTTGCTTTGCATCCCAATCAATCTCTTTCCACACCGAGTTCAGGCGAAAAAATCTCGTCTCTTCTTTTCATTAAAAAAATGATGATGATGAAATGATGTACTCAGGTATTTCCAGCTTTTAGTAGTTCATCATCTTCACACAATCCCATTCTTCTGAAATCAAAGAAAATAAAGTTGTTTTAGCAGACAAAAGACATTCAAATATGAGGAAAATGTGAAGTGAAAGAAACTGGAAACATTAGATAAATAAATAAAGATTAGAGCATGTTATCTGTCAGATATTATATCTGTAAGAAATCAATCTACGTTATAAGATCGATTAGGGATTTTATTAGCTCATATCAATGACTCGGATCTTGAAGATTCGAATCATTGATTCGACTCAATTGAGTCGGATTGAATCAGATCAAAGATTCAAACTTTATCTGAAGTTTGTCCCGCAAATAGAGACATCACGTTTTACTAATCTTGTCTATATTATTTCCGTGGCCAACAGTAATAACATAACACAGAATAGGGTTAACTTTTAGCAAGGTAACACGATCTATAGCTTGAGGCAATGACTTAAGCACATAAACAAGAACACAGTTCTTACAAAGGAGAACAAAGGTTTATTGAGCTACACTACGATACATGAGGCTAATCTACGTAATAAACAAACAACAAACAAACGCGCACACACACGTTCACACACGTTTGTTTGTGTGAAAAGTGAGTACATTCCATAGGCTTCCATTCATTTTATACAGATCTAACCGTATATTATATTGCCCTCACCCCACCCTACCCCTAAACCCAACCATCACAGGAGACAGTGTACAGCTTTACTCCCTGAAGAAACTCATCCTGTGTGATTTAGAAGCTTTTTGAGAAGTGAGGACGTCCCCAATGTCCTCATACTTCACCCTCTTTTTGTAATACCTGTGTCATACCCATGTCATTATACAGATTTGTGTCCTGATATGTCACAAACACACACACACACACACACACACACACACACACACACACACACACACACACACACACACACACACACACACACACACACACACACACAGGCAGTTCAGAGGATGCAAAATGAGTTGACAAACAGTCCCAGACCATCTAGTATTTTATACTAGATCTTAGAATCACCTGAGAAACCACAAAAGCAGAGATTTGACTCATCTTTAACTGCTTAAGATCATATGCACCAGATCAGAAAGAGACAACAGTTGTTGTGTTACTTGCGCAAGTTGTTGAAGTCTTCTTGATTCGAGTTTTCCCTCGCCGGGCTGGAGTGAGGAAACACGTGGCGCTCCTGATAGGTTGGCTTCGGTGACGTCTTCGGGATTCACTCGGGCGTGAGTGGAGCTCGTTGTCTTGGGTTACCGGGATAGCCGACTCTGCCGAGAGTCAGTTTAGCGGAAGTTGCAGCGGTCCGAAACGTAAAAGGTTTGCATAAAGAGTTTGTGGTGACCCATTTGCGTGGTGGCGACTGGGGGCGGATGCAACAGCGGGCGCAAACCGGCTTGATGCTAAAAGGCGCTGACTTAGGGCTGCAGTGGGTTTTAAGTGACCTGATCTGGTCCATCCCTCATGACGCTGTCACCCAATGAGCAGTTGCCATGAAGGGCGGGGCCACGCCCCGTACCAGTGTAATCAGGTTTAATCATTAACCGACTGCAAGAGACTTCACGTATTAAAATCTCTGGTAAGATTGTAACTATCTGACATCAAAGGTTACAAGACGAATACTTTTCATATTACTAAATTCTCATTTACACCAATGTATTGCAAATAAAAAAAACTTTGATTTAACACCAAACATGAAGCATTTCAGACACATACAGATCATTTTAACCTGTTATAAGGGTAACAACACATTGTTAACCTGGTTGGTTGGAATAAACATGGCACATAAGGAAACCTATGGCTATTATGCAAAATATCAAATTTTGCCTTGGCTATACATTTAAGAGAATTGTAATTATATGTGTCTCTCATTCATTTCTTTGTCTCTGAATTCTGTCCATCTGGCTGAAATTAGAATGTCTCGAGGGCGAACACATGGCCACCCAAAATCACAAAACTGGTCAGTCAAAAGTCTCATGATGCAAAAGTCTTGTGATGGGAGATCCTGAAAGCTCCCTTGTCTAGATGGTTAACGATTAACCAAAATTGCAGCCGCATCTCTGTCCATCTGGGCCAGAGTGTTGGGAGAAGAGTGTTATGTGATGGATTCAGCAAAATAGAGAAACCGTTTCCACATTTTTTTTGTTTAAGCAAGTATTTTACAGTACTTTAAAAATACTCAAAAATGTCTCTGTTAATGTTTTCAAACAATTATATTTGATTTACCAAAATCAAAAAGTGACAATTTCACATCTGCCACATCCATAACGCAAAAGTGTCACATCCATAACGAAGCTTTTTCCTCATAAATGCAAAAATGTCAAACAAAATAAAATCAATCATGTTTGTTCTTTAGTGAGCCGACTCTTATGCTTTTGATTAGCATAGTTTCTTTTGGACACTGCAGTTTATTTCACAGAATTTCTACAAAGTATGTTGTGTACTGTAAACTTGCAAACTTTTTTGTCACATCCATAACGCATGTTTATTTTGCTCATTTAAAATATAAAACATGTTTACAGATTGATATTTTTCTGCTCCCATAATTCTGTGGTCAGTTGTTTTGGAAAATATAAACAGTTGCTTCAATATCATGTTAGCATATACTTTCTATGTGAATATATGTTTTGAGTTTTTACTGCAAATGTCACATCCATAACGCTGGAATTGCTCATATATATATATATATATATATATATATATATATATATATATATATATATATATATATATATATATATATATATATATAATGTCAATTAAACTGCACAACCCAAAAGAAATAATGCTCATCAAAAGGTTAAAAAACGATTCATTTTATTTTATTTGACATTTTTTGCTGCGTTATGGATGTGACAGATGGGAAATTGCCACTCGTGTGACTTTGTTAAATCAAATATAATTGTTTGAAATCATAAATAGACATTTTTTAGTATATTTAAAAGCACTGTAAAATACTGCCTTGCAAAAAAAACACATTAACGGCTTTGCTATTTTGGCGAAAACGTAATTTTTTTTCATGGCAAGGTTGACATTTGCATGGAATTGCTCATATATAACATGTATTTTATGATCACATGCCTGATTATAACCTGCAGCTGCCAGAGAGAGTGACAGCAGGAAAACTCAGCATCAACCTGACCTCCTCTCTGAAAGACCAACCCGTGGCCTTATATCCATGAAAGAAATATTGTTTGTTAAAGGGTTTCTGCCAAAAATACAGAATCAAAACTTTTCTAAATCCTGAATCAATATCGGAGTTGCTTTTGAGCGCTGGAGAGAAATATGCAGTTCAAAACTGCAATCTGAAGGACGACACTGTGCTTGCCCTGAAGCATTTCTTTTAGACGAGTGTGTATAGTGTTGGGCGATATACACATTTTTCAGATTGCCATATCGTCCCCCTGTGAGATCGCTGATACACGATAGTGTTATGTGTATATAAAGGTGTGTATGTTTTAAAACTATTTTAGTCACACAAAGCTTGTGTAGATTGTGTTCGTTTGTGAATGGGCTACATGCACAGAGGTGGTGTTCATCCACAGAAAACGTCCAGCGAAAGATTGATGTGACTGTTTTCAATTTCATAAGGAACCTTTAACAGCAATGATAATGAAATTCAATCAAAATATAATCAGTTCCCTACTGAAAAAAACTGCTTAAACCAGCCTGGTTGGCTGGTTTTATCTGGTCAACCAGGCTGGTTTTAGAGGGGTTTTGGCCATTTCCAGCCTGGTCTTAGCTGGTCAGGCTGGGAGTTGACCAGCTAAAACCAGCTTGACCAGCCAAGCCAAGCTGGGAGCCCAGCCAAAACCAGCTATGTCAAGCTTAAACCAGGCTGGTCATTTTCCAGCCTGACCAGCTAAAACCAGCCTGAAAGTGGCCAAAACCCCTCTAAAGCCAGGCTGGTCAACCAGCTAAAACCAGCCAACCAGCCTAGGCTGGTTTAAGCTGTTTTTTTCAGCAGGGTTAAATAGACCTAAGCATTAATTTAGTTGTTCAAATGTAAATGAGTTTAAACAAGCACTGAGGACACAGTCAAAATGAAAAGTTAAGCAGTTGTCTTGGTAAACTAAGTGTAATGTAAAAGGATGACAGGATATTTCTGTTTTTAGCACTAGCTTTTTCTCATTTGTATTAATAACACACCATATGTTAATAGCGCTCATACACCTAGTCTGCTTTACTGAGGTAAAGTTGGTTTTATATTCGCACAAAATATTGCATTTAAAATCTGAGTGAAAAGAAACTGGAAACATTATTAATGAATAAACATAAGAGTACGTTATCTGACTGATATTATATCTGTCCTAAGCATATTTCTGAAACAACCAGTAAATTACACTGGAAATACAAATGAATAAAGCTACACAGATAACATTAGCAACTGTGAATAAAGCTAAGATGTTTTCCTAACTCCTGAAGGGATAATCGGCAGCAAAGTTAAACACATCACACTCGCGAACGCTACAGAAGTCAGATATAATACACTTACTTTGAAAAGACGCACAACACCCGAAACAGAAGAATAATTATACAGGAAACGGCGAAGTTTAGCATTCATCAGCGACCCGATTCATACTCCATCCACTTCATACACTGAGCGCCGAGGGCGGGATATTAGCCTGTGTGTGGATCAGCGAATGCTGATTGGCTGCTGTTGGATGCTCAGCGAATGCTGATTGGCTGCCTGTATCTCATTCACTCTCGGGGTTGTGTGGTCTGAAAGTGGCTTTGTGTCTCAGAATGAATGTTTCTGTTGTAATAGTGAAGTGTTATCATGTTTTAATGGTAGGCCTGTTCACTGTATGAAACATACTTTGCGTTTGGTGTGAAACCAGCATTATAATAAAAGTCCATGCTGCTTTATAACATATGTTGACTATAAATATTATTACAGCTCACATAATGTTTGTTAGGGAAAGCTGTCCACAAACAGAACATGCAAATATACATCAATTATTTTATTACTATTAGTAGTAAACAATAATATTTTCTCTTGAGGAAGAAAAATGGCAGGGGCTCAAATCTGAACTTGGTACAAAGTAATGTCTTTCACCATAATTATGAACGAGTAAACAGGGTGATTTTCAGATAGTTTTGTGGCAAAAGCTCTAACCATTATCAATTAGTCAGCTAAATCTGTGTATATACAGTATAGTGGCTTGAAATGTGTTTAGCCCTTACTGATTTATAGTTTTGTTTTTGCTTTTTTTTCATATTTAATGTTTCAGATCATGAAATTAATGTAAATATGAGTCAAAGATAACACAAGTAAACACATCATGCAGTTTAAAATGAAGGTTTTTATTATCAAAGCAAAACAAAATCCAAAACCACAATAAAAACAAATCTACATGTGTGAAGAAGTGTCTGCCAGAAAACATCTTGATGATCCCCAAGACTTTTGGGAAAATACTCTGTGGACTGACAAGACAAAAGTTTTTAAATAAATTCCATAAATTCCACTGTGCACCAAAATATCCTGAAGGAGAATGTCAAA
Organism: Danio kyathit; assembly: GCA_903798195.1. Lineage (NCBI taxonomy): Eukaryota > Metazoa > Chordata > Actinopteri > Cypriniformes > Danionidae > Danio > Danio kyathit. The sequence goes on along the minus strand of LR812521.1, from coordinate 76,345,595 downwards.
AAGTCAAAAATGAAAAGTCTGAATACAAGAGAATGAAAATAATACTGACAGATTTTGTTTTAGAAACCACCTAAAGTCACAAATAATACCACATCTTATTAGGGATCATATGGTGAATGATAATCCAGCATTTGCACTTTACGAAGGGTGGAAAAAAGACCTCCAGTGGGTTAAAGTCCGCTACGAAGGTGTCTAAAGCCATTGGGACGGAGTTTGCAGGTAACAGCGTTTGCCACTTCTACACATTTTAAGTGCGAGATGTTGTCAGCCGTGCAAGTGACAGCTATATGTAAAAATGTAACACCTTTATTTAAAAAATTGAAAGCGCCTGCATTCTCTAACGGCCCATTCAAACAGGGCTCCAGCGTCAACGCTTGACAGAGGGCGTGTCTGAAGTTGGGGCTGACGCGATCGTCATAGCAGCGTCAGCCAATGAAATTAGTCAGCAATAGGCCACTGTTGGAGCTGGTGTATTTGCATACAGCGATCTGATTGGCTGACGCTTCCGTCGGCGCTTGAAAATTTGAGCATGTCCCAACTTCTGCAGCGAGCAATGCCTCTGAAGCGGCGTCGACGGATCCACAATGCAGTTCGGCAACGCCTGACGTCACCCATTCAAAGTGAATGGGAAGCGTTGAAGCTGACGCCCCGTGTGATGGGGCGTAAGCGTAATCTAATATTTTAGCTCATAAAAGGCTGTTATTGCTATTAAGATGACGTATGCAAATAATAAGTTATATGTCAATATCATCTGTGTGATATCAGACACCACCCGTGAGAACAGCAGTTATTTTCGTTAACTCAGTTCATCTAATTTTCATTACATTTTCAAGCATTTATACCAAGTCAGGAGATACAAAAATTAGTATTTTTGTCACTATTAAAAATGTCTACCACAAACAAACACGTTTTAATACATTCATAACCGCGTTTGTGTTTTACCGTCATGGTTTAAAAAAGAACACTAAAAAAAAAACGCGATTTATAATCCCTTTTAATAACTCCTGTACAGCAGTGCCACAACATTCTGACACTCGAATACCCTGTCAAAAAAGTCTAGTGGCTGGGGATGAGCTTTTTACAGTGTCTGCTGTAATGTTAGTGTTGTTTTCGTGTGTTTACATTGGTTAATGTGTCAATACACAGTATAGTTACGATCTTATTGCCACATTAGATCATTATGATAACATGATATATGCCTTCAGTGATTTCCTAAAGATAAACACCAATAAATAACACAACTGGAATAACTACAGCAGTCGCGATCGTCTGATCTCATGTGAAGCAAGATATCGCGATGACATATGATGACGTGTGCCGGTGCTGTAGTGCTGTCCCAATTCTTAGGGGTAAATTTTGAAGCCCTTCCCCTTCAGTTTCAAGGGCCAAGGAGAAGCGGAAGTGGTACAAAAATAAAATTGGGTCTCAGTTTCTTTGCAAATCCTGTCTGGTGGTCATGAGTATGCGGGTTTCTACAGAGTATACATGTTACTGCTGGTGTTATTCCAGAGACATTTTAATATGCACCGGTCAATCAATTCATTGAGACTGTTGCAGCGAGCCTCAAACCTGCTACGATCTGAGTCTTATTTTTTTTATAAAGATTTATTTTTTGGCCTTTTTGCCTTTATTAGATAGGACAGTATTTAGACAGGAAGCGAAGTTGGAGAGAGAGTAGGGTAGGGAAATGTCCTCGAGCCGGAATTCGAACTCGGGACGCCCTGACGTGCTATTGCACCATATGTCGGCGCGCTATCCACTAGGCTATTGCACCGACGTTCTGATGCTGCGTTCACACCAGACGCGGAACGCGCGGCAAAATCGCGCTATTCGCGAGTAAATAGACGCGTGAACATTTGAGTTTACTCGCTTCATTCGCGCGTCAGACTCCGCTTCATTCGCGCGTCAGACTCCGCTTCATTCGCGCGTCAAATTCACTTCAGAACAGACGCGGATTTGCGTCATGGGCAGGGCTTCTGTCTGCTCGGTGAATGTAGCTTCGTTGCTAAATGGCTAACATGGATTTTATTGATAAAATACCTGTGTTTATGTGCTTTATGAAGGCTGTAAAACAGCGTCGATACGTTTGGAGCAGTGTCTGAGTCCACTAGATACTTTCAGAGGTGCACCCAGCGCTGTGAGCTCATAAACTCCTCCAGAAACGTAACCTGGATGACTGGGGCTTCCAGCGGTGCTTCTGACTGAGCCAAGCCCAGTTTGATGAACTGTTGTCGGTCTCGGCTGGAGGATTTCCCCCGGACACCAACAACAGGTGCTACGTCACAATCATGCTCCCACAAGAGCAAGCTCCTGATTGGTTAACGCGGCGCGAATGTCCGCAGAAGTTCAGATATTTGAACTCGAGCGATTTGCGCGTTAAGCGCGTCAAACGCTCAATTCGCGCGTATCGCGCCATTCGCGCCGCGCCATTCGCGCCATTCGCGCAATTCGCGTCATTCGCGCCGCGCCATTCGCGCAATTCGCGTCATTCGCGCCGCGCCATTCGCGCGTATCGCGCCGCAGGATGCCTATTCGCGCGTTTGCATTGACTTAACATGTAAATCACTCGCGCTTGACGTTTCTTCCACGTCTGGTGTGAACGCAGCATAAGTCTTATTTTAAAGTCAGGAAATTTTAAAAATGACACCTGCTGTGTTTATATCCCTCCAATATGACTTTGACCACACTATACCTACACACAATTCTGTCCAAACTGCTCCCAAAGGTTGATTTTGCATGATAGGCGCGCTTTAGAGCTCCAGAGGACATTGAGAAGAAGCACACTGCTTGATGCTAAGCTCTTATTTCAAATAACTATCAAGAAAACAACTGTTTTTTTATATTCCGAAACCAAACAGGCCAACTCATTTACGGTGACGCAATAATCAGGGTATCTTCCGTCCAATCCATATCTGTTTTCAAACAAAAAAAGGAAAATTAAGAAAACGGCCGTTTTTCAATTTTTCGTTTGCTCTCAAAAGACGAAAAAAAAAGGAGATTTTGACTCGATTTTCGTTTTTTTTTTTATTTAAAAGTAGGAAAATGGATAAACAACTTCTAAATTCATTATACACTTGTAGGCAGTGCTGAAACGCCCACGTTACTCTGATTGGACAACCAAATCTGAGCTTCTAAACCATCTAAATACACCATCTACAACGGCAAAACAGCAGCACACGAAAGTCAGGAGATGCAAAAATTTGTATTTTATTAACAAACAAACACACGTTTTAATACATTCATAACTGCGTTTGAGTTTTACTGTCATGCTTTAAAAAAAGAACGCTAAAATAAAAACCGCGATTTATAATCCCTAATAATAACTCCTGTACAGCAGTGCCACAACATTTGTAACTCGATGACACTCGAATGCCCTGTCAGAAAAGTCTAGTGGCTGGGGATGAGCTTTTTACAGTGTCTGCTATAATGTTAGTGTTGTTTTCATGTGTTTACATTGATAAATATGGCCACGATGACATGAGATCGCGATGACATATGATGACGTGTGCCGGTGCTGTAGTGCTGTCCCAATTCTTAGAGGTAAATTTTGAAGCCCTTCCTCTTCGGTTTCAAGGGCCAAGGAGAAGCGGAAGGGGTACAAAAATAGAATTGGGTCTTAGTTTCTTTGCAAATCCTGTCTGGTGGTCATGAGTATGCGGGTTACTACAGAGTATACATGTTACTGCTGGTGTTATTCCAGAGACATTTTAATATGCACCGGTCAATCAATTCATTGAGACTGTTGCAGCGAGCCTCAAACCTGCTGTGATCTGAGTCTTATTTTTTTTATAAAGATTTATTTTTTTGGCCTTTTTGCCTTTATTAGATAGGACAGCATTTAGACAGGAAGAGAGAGAAAGGGGGGGTAGGGTAGGGAAATGTCCTCGAGCCGGAATTCGAACTCGGGACGCCCTGACGTGCTATTGCACCATATGTCGGCGCGCTATCCACTAGGCTATTGCACCGACGATCTGAGTCTTATTTTAAAGTCAGGAAATTTTAAAAATGACACCTGCTGTGTTTATATCACCCCATATGACTTTGCACACACTATACCTACACACAATTCTGTCCAAACTGCTCCCAAAGGTTGATTTTGCATGATAAGAGCGCTTTAGAGCTACAGAGGACATTGAGAAGAAGCACACTGCTTGATGCTAAGCTATTATTTCAAATAACTATCTAGAAAACAACTGGTTATCATGAGAAATTATATAAAAAAAAATTAAATAAACAATGCATCATGCATGCAAGTCAGGTGAGCAAATTACTGTGTGAATCCTCTCGTGTGCTTTCAGGTGTCCTTTCTGATTGAATCTCTTGTCGCAGTGTGAACACGTGTACGGTTTCTCTCCAGTGTGAATCCTTTGGTGCCGTTTCAAATCTTCAGCTGTGATAAAATTCTTCCAACACTCGAAGCAGAAATACTCTTTCTCACCAGTGTGGATCTTCTGATGTCTTCTTAAAGTTGACCGCCCCTTAAAACTCTTTCCACACACAGAACATGAATACGGTTTCTCCTTCGTATGAACTCTTTGATGGAGCCTCAAAACTGAACCCATTAAAAATGTCTTACCGCATTCATCACATTTGTGCGGTTTCTCTCCGGTGTGGATCAACATGTGTTTATTAAGATATGAGGAATGCGTGAAGCTCTTACCACATTGAGGACATGTGAATGATTTCTCTCCGGTGTGGATCTGTAGGTGTTGGTTAAGGTTTGATGGATGTGTGAAACGCTTTCCACAATGGGTACATGTGAATGGCTTCTCTCCGGTGTGGATCTTCATGTGATGATTAAGGGCTGATAATCGTGTGAATCTCTTCCCACACTCGGTACATGTCAATGGATTCTCTTCAGTGTGGCTCGTCATGTCAATCTTACAACTGTTTTCCATCCCAACCGATCTTTTTTCACAGTGAAGGTGAAAACAATAGTATCGTCTTTTATTGAGGCGTTTTCCAACTTTTAGACCAACTTTACTTGGCACAAAGTGTTCACACAATATCTGAAATCAAAGTAAATAAAGTTGTTTAGCAGACAAAAGGCATTGAAAACCTGAAGTGAAAAGAAACGGGAAACATTGGATCAATAAATATTGGACAACATTATCTATTAGAGCAGGCATGTGCAGAGGTGGGGGCTTTGGATGCTTGAGCCCAGTGGCGTTGCGAGAGGGGGGCTTTGGGGGCTCAAGCCCCTGATGTATTGTCAAAAGCCCCTGATCTTTTGGAATATGTTTCACTTAAATAAAAATAGGTTATAACCTTTATTTTGTTATCTAAGTACTTAAAAGTACCACATACATCACGCGTGTTCCACTTAACGCAGTGATTGTGTCGGGCAGCTGTTCAGTAGTACCTGTTTCTACCGGCAGGTGGGAGTGGCACTGTTGTCACATGGTGTTAAAAAAAATCCCGCCCCTGCATCATTCATTGATTATTTTGAGGAGCTGAAGCTGATGAGGTAATAATACAACTGTTTCACGAAACTGAATAGTTCTAAATACTGATGAAGCTTAATATTTGTTTTCACAGTATAAAATGTGTGTAGTTTTGGTGAAATAAAATAACTGCAATCAATAAAATGTGCGTCATATAAATGTAAATACATGCGAATTATTTGGAAAAACGTAAATTGTACTAGCTGTCTAGATATGATATAGATATCTATACATATTTATCTAGATATGACATAGCCATTTGTTTCTGTAATAGTTAAATCACAGTGAGTTCATGCATCTAGCATATTATTTTATAGCTATATTCTACTGTAACATGCTGTCAGTTAGCATCGAATTATAAATCGACTTTATTCTTATGAAAATACCTAAAATGGCTGGATGAACACATATAAACCATTTATTGTCGCAGTCATGTAAATAAAGCCTTTTTATATGTTTATTCAGATTCTATTTTCATTCATTCAACTACAGCAATTGCTGGACGCCTTCATCCATATCAGGGATTTCCTGAATGTTCTACTACTTTTGTGAGGCATATGTGGAATTTCTGCTCAAGTATGAATGAAACAGGCATTACATGCATTTAAAGTGCTACAATGCCCACATCAACCTATTTTGAGGAAAACTGAAAAAAATTTCCCTCTAAAGAAATTTGAAGTAAACATATTTCAAGCATATAGATCTTTATTATTATGTTTGTACTATTTTTTGATACAATTATTATTATATCAAAAAGAGTAGCCTATTGAATATCAATATTTTGCAAGGATTTTTGCAATTTTGACAACACTACACCTTAGATAATCAGTCTGTCCAAATGAACAGTAGCTTTATATCACATTGGATAACAACTCACACTATAAAATAAATCATATTTTCAGATTTGAAGACATGCAGAAAATTACATTATTTTCAAAAACCAAACAGAAACTGCAAATCAGGAGTTATTTTAGATTTTAGCAGGGTAAATTAGATTTTTTTTGTTTTTTTGGGGGGGGAGAGAGACTTTGAGGCTAAGCCCCTTATCTCTTTCGACCCTAGCAACGCCCTGAGCCCCTGCCCTTTTTTCCTGGGGATAATTATTTATTTTTTTTAAATACTACTAATAATATATGTATAAGTTAATGCGTGTTCTTTTTAAGGACAGCTTTCCCTGTCAGACAATAACAAATAAAATTTTATGTATATCTTGGTTTTAAAAACAAATACCATGAAAGTCAATAGTTACAGGTTTCCCGCTTTCTTCAAAATATTATTTTGTGTGTTCGACTAAAGAAAAAAACAGTCAAATAGGTTTGGAACAAGTAAAAGGTGAGTAAATGGTGACAGAAAATTGTCAGTTTTGAATGAACTATCCTTTTAAGAGTGAGTATATGGTGAATTTAGGATGAAAGCTCCTTTATTATATTTAATTTATTAAAGTACAATTATTATTATTACTATTATTTAATAAAAAGTGCCCTTTTTTCATTGAGGTAAAGTTGGTTTTATATTCGCACATTCGTTCAGTCACAATTTGTGAAGCGTTCCCTATATAGTTTACCACGCTACTTTGCATATTCGGTCTGAAATCGCATGTAAGAATGACTTCCAATCAACATTAACACTATTTAATTCCTGTACTTTGTTAGCATTGGTTGCTAATATGATTTCACTATTTATAATTTGCAAAAAAACACGTTTCTGGGACTTTTATTAAGGAGAAAGTGTGAATGTGCGAATATAAAACCAACTTTACCTCAATCCTTTTTTCCACTTGAGCCCCTGCCCCTTAAAAGGTCTCTGCACGTCCCTGTATTAGAGTTTATATCTGCACAAAGCATATCTCTGAAACAACCACAGTCAGCAAACTGCACTACAGACACAAATGAATATACACAGATAACATTAGCAACTATGAATAAAGGTATGATACTTTCCTAATGCTAAAACCATTAGTTAAATCAAATCAAATCACGGGATAATCGGCAGTAAAGTTAAACACATCACACTCGCGAACGCTACAGAAGTCAGATATAATACACTTACTTTGAAAAGACGCACAACACCCGAAACAGAAGAATAATTATACAGGAAACGGCGAAGTTTAGCATTCATCAGCGACCCGATTCATACTCCATCCACTTCATACACTGAGCGCCGAGGGCGGGATATTTGCTTGTGTGTGGTTCAGCGAATGCTGATTGGCTGCTGTTTGTTGCTCAGCGAATGCTGATTGGCTGCTCGTGTGTGGCATAGCGAATGCTGATTGGCTGCTCGTGTGTGGCATAGCGAATGCTGATTTGCTGCCTGTATGTCATTCACTCGGCTAAGGAGAGGTTTTGTGGTCTGAAAGTGGCATTGTGGTTTAATGTTAATGTTTCTGTTGTAATAGTGAAGTGTTATCATGTTTTAATGTGGGCCTGTTCACTGTATGAAACATACTTCGCGTTTGGTGTGAATCCAGCATTATAATAAAAGTCCATGCTGCTTTATAACATGATGAGTAGACCTGATGCAGTTTTGTTTTGCTCAGATCAAAATATTTTGTTTTCTATAATTCTGTTTCTGTCAAATGCGACAAAGCTTTGGAGAAAAGCAATGACTTGTGTCTGATTATATTTGTCTTTGTTATTTAATTACATGTTAATTAACCAGGCCATCTTGAGGGATGTACACAATAACAATGGTCCTGTTCTATTTCCTGTTTTACATTTTTAATTTCCATATCTTCTGAGAATCCTAAAAGGTCCACATATTGATAAATAATGTTATGATAGCTGTTATGTTAAGATATGATTGAATTGCCTCTTGTTATGGTTGTGAAATAGTTTGACAACAAGCAGAAAGTGCTCATGGGCCAATGATATCGTCACATTGAAATGGTCTATAGTAGTGTTAGATTGAACATAATGTGTGTGTGTGTGTGTTTTTTGTTCACTGCACTACATTTCTTGACCTGATATTTAGTTTTTAATTGTTCAATAGGGAAATCTGTCCACAACTGAACATGCAAATATAAATCAATTATTTTAGTACTATTAATAATAATAATAATAATTTCTCTTGAGGAAGAAAAATGGCCGGGGCTCAAATCTGAGGAAACTTGGTATAATGTAAATGTTCAGATCACTGTGAGCCTTTGACTATAATTATTTATATTGTGGACTAAAATTAAAATGTAAATAAAGACAAACACAGAAACTCCTGTTCTGGGTCATTTACACACAGTCACACTGATGACCCACTAGAGGCCGGTCTTTATCAAGAGTGAGAACGGCATCAATATTCATGACTAAGCCCTCACTTTCTGTGTCTCACTTGTAAATCAATATATTGTTAACAGTGAACGAGTAAACAGGGTGATTTACTGATACTTCTGTGGCAAAAGCTCTAACCATTATCAATTAGTCAGTAAAATCTGTGTTTTCAAACTTGGACTCGAAAAAATAAGATTAAATGAGATTTAATAAGATTAAAATGAATAATTTTGGCTCCGCATCGGCAGGAGCATCTTTTCCTTTAACTTGCAACCAAAAATAAGCCTACACATCACACGCTGGATTTCAGTGTGTGGCTAGATCTAGGACAATGTCTTCACACGGATGTGTTTAGTGTCACTAACTAGTGGCCACAAACAGGTGGAGTGTGGTCAGGGTGAAGTTGGTTTTATAAAATGAAGCTTTTATGCCTGGCGTTTTGCACGTTGGTGTGCACGATCACGCCCTTTATTTCAAGAGTTCACACTTAGCCGATGATCTATCAAAGCTTGTTTGGCATGTTGTCCCGGGAGAGAGCCTTGAGCTCAAGGGATCCTCGAACCCAGGGCTCCCTCCCGTTCGCAGAGCGAGAGGGGAGCTTGAGCTCAGGTGGATCTCAAAAACTCCTGAGAAGACTTGAGAAGAAGGGAGCTAGACAAGAGCCTGATTGTTAAATCTGTTATGCATTATGTATATCAAGGTTTCCGCTACATTCGTTCTTCCATGGCGGGGCGCCACACCAAAATTCATCCCGCCACGGCTACATTACAGCTTCCCATTCAAAACATCCAGTCATTGTTGTTGTTTTTTTTAATAGCAGGTTATAATCGCACCAAAACGTATTAAAAGGTAAGTGAATTATAACAGCGAAGACTTTTCTTTAACCGTAGTAGTGCTGTGCGTTATTCGTTTAACCCTTTACGGTGACATGCTGGCTGTCCAACGCTATCTCACGGCCAATTCGTAACTTTTTGATTAGTGGCTAATTCGTATGAATTCGTACGATCTAATTTGTACAAATTTGTACGATTTGCCCATCACCCAATGACGGTTGGGGTTAGGGGTGGGGTTAGGTGCCACGCCTCCTTTTTAAAATCGTACATTTTCGTACGACTGAACTCCTACGAATTCGTACGCATTAGCCACTAAACTGACAAAACGTAAAATACTTACGTTTCCTCGTGAGATCAGGCTGGACTGACAGGTGCGCGCGTGAGACGTGAGACCAGCAAACACTACGTAGCTTTCAGTTAAGATGAACACAGTTTCCATAATTAAACTGTATAGATAAAGGTCTATGGTTCTGCATACAATGACTTTATCTGGCTGGAGTTTATAGCGGTTTCACTTTACCTCAGGACTGTTCAGCTACTTCAGCTGTTTCACTTTACTTCAGGACGCATTAATGCCGCTCTGTCGGTCTACCGGAGACATTCATAAATATTCCTAACAAATCTAATAAATGTTGGAGATGTACTCGTCACATAAACGCACTAAATCGCACTTGAGCAGCGTATATTTCAGGGTGTGAAGTTGTGCACGAACAGAGGAAATCAGCGCGCAAGCAGAGATTCGCATGCTCGTATTACATAAATGCGCTCACAACATGTGTCATTGAAATAACACCCATAGGTAGTTGGTACATCCATGTAAAAGTCCTGCCGCCACAGCTGGAAAAAATCCTAGAGGAAACACTGTATATCTTCCGATGGTAGGAGGAAATCGGAGAACCCGGGGGAAACCCACGCAGACACAGGGAGAATATACAAACTCCTGACAGAAACACCCACCGGCCTGGCAGTTTTCTTGCTGTAACAGTGCTAACCCATGAGCCGCCATGCCACCCGATCTATGGTAAAAGCGGAGAATGGGGAGGTAGGGGGGTTTCATCCAGACGAAGATAAATGTGGACTGAAAACTGTGGTTATTTATAGTAATTTAGGAATCATATGATCGGAAGATCATGATTAGCTAATTCGAGACCAGCTGTGATGAATCATAAGCATGTGATCCTCTCGAAATTTGTTCATAAATAAACTTCACTTAGTCACGAGGCGTTAAACGTCGACGGAAAACGCGAGCAAAAAGCGTCCCGGTGTGCACGGGGAAATTCAAGCCTGAAAACCAATCAAAAGCATCAGAATAGCGCCGCTTTAAATAAAAGGCCTTAGCAGAAGGCATCGTGCATATCAAAAACAGTCAAAGCAACAGATTAATATTATTCAACATATTTAGATGTAACCCCATTTGAAATCTTTAACATTTTCATAAGTAAATGTAATTTAATTACACATTTTTTCTCAGTAGCTGCAACGAATTACGGTCACTTTTATTTTGTAATTAAATTAATTACAACACAACATCAGTTACTCCCCAACACTGCTCACACCGGTGTGGATCTTCTCATGTTTGCTTAAGCTTGACTGCCGTGTATAACTCTTTCCACACGCTGAACATGAATACGGTCTCTCCCTCGTGTGAACTCTTAGATGGAGCTTCAGATATGAGCCGCTTAAAAATGTTTTACCGCATTGATCACATCTGTGTGGCTCTCCGGTGTGGATCTCCATGTGTAGATTCAGCGATGATAAGTGTCTGAAACTGTTACCACACCGGGAACATGCGAATGGTTTCTCTCCAGTGTGGATCATCATGTGTACATTCAGTGACGATAAGTGTCTGAAACTCTTTTCACAGTGGGTACATGTGAATGGCTTGTCTTCGGTGTGGACCAATAGATGTTGATTAAAGGTTGATAATTGTCTGAAACTCATACCACACTGGGTACATGTGTATGGTTTCTCTCCAGTGTGGATCAGCATGTGTTGATTAAGGTTTGATGATTGTCTGAAACTCTTTCCACACTCTGTACATGGGTACGGCGTCTCTCCGGTGTGTATCATCATGTGGATTCTTAAAGATGACGATTTTCTGAAACTCCACACTGGGTACAGGTGTGTGGTTTCTCTACAGTGTGGATCATCATGTGTTTACTAAAGTTTGATGACTCTCTGAAACTCTTACCACACTGGGTACATGTGAATGGTTTCTCTCCAGTGTGGATCAACATGTGTTTATTAAGGTTTGATGACTCTCTGAAACTCTTACCACACTCGGTGCAGGTGAATGGTTTCTCTCCAGTGTGGATCAACATGTGTTTATTAAGGTTTGATGATTGTCTGAAACTCTTCCCACACTGGGTACAGGTGTATGGTTTCTCTCCAGTGTGGATCTTCATGTGTTGATTAAAGCTTGACAACTGTCTGAAACTCTTACCACACTGGGTGCATGTGAATGGTTTCTCTCCAGTGTGGATCATCATGTGGCTTTTTAAAGATGATGATTGTGTGAAACTCTTACCACACTGGGTACATGTTAACGCTTTCTTTCCATTGTGGGTCATCTTGTGAATCTTACGGCTGCTTTGCATCCCAATCAATCTCTTTTAACACTGAGTGCAGGCAAAAAAATCTTGTCTCTTCTTTCCATAAAAAAAAAAAGCTCTACTCAGGTATTTCCAGCTTTTGCTAGTTCATCATCTTCGCTTCATGCAATCTTATTCTTCTGAAATCAAAAGGTCTGAAATTAAAGCAAATAAAGTAATGTTAAAAGAAAACCCTGCTGAAAAATCCAGCTTAAACCAGCCTAAGATGGTCGACCAGCCTGGTTTTAGAGGGGTTTTGGCCATTTCCAGGCTGGTTTCCAGCCATTTCCAGCCTGGTCTTAGCTGGTCAGGCTCGGAGTTGACTAGGCATGGGCCGGTATAAGATTCTGACGGTATGATAACCTTGGATAAAAAATATCACGGTTTCACGGTATTGTGATCACTGCTCTAAAATATATTCTTTTTAAATGTCTGGGTAAAAAAAAATAAAACTTTTTTACCTTTTGAACCCAATATTTTTTATTTTGAGAAACATTTAAAATATTTTGGAGGAGTAAACATGTCAGGTTAAATGAATTATTGACATCTGCCGTCTTCATTTGTTTCAAAAACAGGTTTTTTTACAATTTAAAATGGCATCTTTGGCTATCTTTTCTGCTGAAGATACTGCTGTCCTAAAAAAAAAAAAAAAAAAAAAAAAAAAAAAAAAAAGCCAATAAAAAAAAAATCGTACACATACCTTGGGAACGGTATTGCAGAAAAATTTAACGGTTTTAAAACCTTGACTTTTCCAAACTATGTATACCTTGAAAACTGTTATCGTCCCATGTCTAGAGTTGACCAGCTAAAACCAGCTATGTCCAACTTAAAGGTGCTGTATGTAAGTTTTTGACTCTTCTAAAGCATACAAATACAATAATATGTGTGCAGATATTTAAGAAACATCCCAAGTGAACATACTTGTTTAACTGAAAAACAATGCTGAAGTCAGATATTCTGCTTTGAAAATGTTTTTTTCCGTGCCGGAACGATGTCTTTGTTTAGGTAATTTTCACATGCACATGCCAGTTTAGCCAATTATAATTCAGCACCCCGGGTTGCCTTGTTGGAAAACAGCATATTTCATTCATTCATTCATTCAGAAAGACTCTGAAAGCATGCGTCCATGAGCGAAATGCTACAGTGTAGTGGAAAGTATCAGATGTCAAAATGAGACAGATTCAGTTCCACATGACGTTAATTAGCAAATGACATAAATATTAGGAACGTGAGCAGGTTACATCGCGTGTCCTAACAACACGCTGTGACGAGATTGTTATGAGTGATGAGCCATTTGGCTGTTTGCACCACAAAACACGGCAGAAATTTAAATACAGCCTTTCAGAAGCACAGAATATGCACTCACTCACAAAACAGTAAGGTTTAGAATCTATTTAATACATGTTAACCCTCTTTAAAATCATTAAAGGTGAAGTGAACTTTCTGCTTTCAGTATATGGTAATACACGTCATGTAAAATGCATTCAAACTCGCATTGTTAGCATTTAGCACTGAATAAAGCACACGTGGCTTACCTGAGGTGATCTGTCATAGGTTTCTGTTGTTCAGCTGTGAGAAATAGAAGCCGCTTCTAATAAATCAATTCGAGGTGTTGGTTAGAACCAAAACTCCTTTTAATATGGAGAATATTCCCTCAATCGCGTGTCATTGCTTTTATTTAGAACACAGTTTAAAATCACTCAAACTGGCAACCCGGCGTACCTTTATTATGATTCAGGACTGCAATACCTAGTTCAACCACTGGGTGTCAAACTTACATACTGCACCTTTAAACCAGGCTGGTCAAGCTGGTCATTTTCCAGCCTGACCAGCTAAGACTTGGCCTGTCACAATAATCAATATATCGACTAATCGCACAATACATGGACATGACCTCAATAAATTTGGTGATGCAATATATAATCAGCCGAACATAAAAACCAATTCCAGCAACATTTTAGCCCAGAATATGTGTTTTTACATTCTGATTCCAATGCCTAATTATTTAATTATTAAAATGACTATAATTAAACGAAATATTCTTAAGAATAAAATATTACATGTTCTTTGGTGAAGTATACTTGCATTGTGATGATATTGTATTGTCATTCTGGCATTATATAATGAGTGGCATAAAATTGTCTTAAAATGACAACAATACCGTTTATCGCAATATATTTTGGTGCAATATATCGTACGACAAAAAATAGATATCGTGACAGGCCTAGCTAAGACCTGGCTGGAAACCAGCCTGGAAATGGCCAAAACCCCTCTAAAACCAGGCTGGCCGACCAGCTGAAACCAGCCAACCATCTTAGGCTGGTTTAAGCTGTTTTTTACAGCAGGGTATTCAACAGAGTACGTTATCTGTCAGATATTATATCTGTGCAACTCTCAACGCTACACTACTAAATTACACTAGAAATACAAATGAATGAAAGACACAGATAACATTAGCAACTATGAATAAAGGTGAACTATTTTAATAATGTTAAAGATTGAGGTACAGTTGGTTTTAAATTCGCACATTCGGATTTCGGCTTCTTAATGTAATATTAGAAAACTATCGTTTGCAAATTCCAAATAGCAAAGTCATACTAGCAGACGACGAATATCAAACTACAACATTGTCCATGGTCGAAGAAATAGTGCTAATGTTGTTTTAAAGTTACTTGCATGCGATTTCAGACCCGATATTCAATGTACCATGGTAAACAAGGGAATATTGTCACTGAACGGATGTGCGAATATAAAACCAACTTAATCTCGATGTAAGTAGCAGGGTTTCTGCAGGTTTCACCAAGTTAAATTTAAGACTTTAAGACATTTTTAAGACCATTATAAATGAAATTTTAGACCCATAAAGGGCTAAAGGCTAAGGAATTTTTCAAATGGCCCAGATGGAAAAGATTTTTATTTGCCCTATCAATTTTTTTTATATATAATTTAATACATTTAATAATACAACAATACATTAATAATAAAAAAATTTTTGACTTTATTTCTTACCTAAATATTTTAAATATTGTGTAAAAACAAGCAAGATCTACTTGTATCCATAAATTTTTTTTCCAACATAAACTTTCTTTTAAATAATTAATAAACAAAAACAAATGTTTTAAAAGTTTTCAAAACTATAATAAACTAAATCTATGCACATCAATCTATCCGGGTCGGTGTCCTCAGCAGTAAATACTGTACATGGAGCACTTTTAAACAAATGTTATTGTAAGGAAAATAAATAAACTATTATGATAGAGTTAAAAATTACCTTTTAAATAAAAAGTTTAAAGTTTTATTGAGATAATTGTTGGTGATTGTATGGGTTTTGGCCAGATTTGGTTGCAATACTTAAACAAAGGAAAATTAAGACTCGTTTAAAAAGGATTTAAGACCAACAACACAATATTTCAGGAAATTTAAGACTTTTTAAGGCCTAAAATTTGGATTTTGGGATTTAAGACCCTGCAGAAACCCTGAAGTAGGCTATGACTTGAAAACAACATTAGCACTATTTAATTGACTGCGAACAATGTTGTACTTTGATAGTCATTTGTTGCTAATATGATTTCAGTATTTAGTACCCAGCAAACACAAAACGTTCCCAGGACGTTCTCGGAACGTTCCCTGAAGGTTTTCAGAACGTTCTGGGAACGTCCCCACAACAAACACCCTAACGTTCCATGCTGGTTAGCCAGGAAAGTTTTCTTGACGTCAGTAGGACGTTCCCTGCAGGTTTGCGGAACGTTCCCCTGACGTCCCCTGCCGGTTTGCAGAATGTTCCCAGGAGGTTCCCTGCAGGTTCACGGAACGTTCCCGTGACGTCCCCTGCCGGTTTGCAGAATGTTCCTGGGATGTTCCCTGCAGGTTCCCAGAACGTTCCCGGGACGTCCCCTGCTGGTTTGCGGAACGTTCCCGGGACGTTAGCGCAACGTTCCCAGAAGGTTCCCTAAACAGTCTTAAAATGTCTGCATTAACGTGCTTACACACAAATAATCAGACCAAAGAATTAACTTTTTTCATTGTTTATTGTTCAGAAAACACAGATAGTATGAACCATAACTGGTACATTTTAAAAATAGACATTTTAAACAACAAAACTGAATTGCAAACATTTACAGTGTAATAAATTACACACAATATCAGGCTAATTCTTAGAATATGTATGTATATATATATATATATATATATATATATATATATATATATATATATATATATATATATATATATATACACATACACAAAACAAAAGTTAAACAACAAAAATACTATATTGATTTGCAAAAGTTATTCATTTAATATAATTATTTAAATATAATATATATTATTCTAAGAATTATATATATATATATATATATATATATATATATATATATATATATATATATATATATATATATATATATATATAAACATAAATATATATAAACATATAAATATATATAAACAAATATATACACACACACACATTACATGACATTTTAAACAACATAATTGATATTTATATATGAAGTGTAATAAATATAATTCATAACTGGTAAATTCTTAAAATAATTAGCATTTGGACAACATTTATAAAAATAAGACATTTTAAACAAAAATATATGCATGTTTCAGGTGTGATAAATAATATTCATATAAATATCATCCATAACTAGTAAATTATTTTTTAAAAATATGCATTTGCAGAACAATATATTTGTAAATAAGACATTTTAAACGACAAAGTACACAATTAATTTGCAAATGTTTCAAATGTAGTGAATCACACTAATAATATATTCCATGACTGGTAAATTATTTAAATAATTTGCTTTTGCAGAAAAAAAATACATAAACAAAAATTTTTAAACAGCAAAACTGATTAACAAATGTTTTAAATGTAGTGAATCACACTAATAGTATATTCCATGACTGTTAAATTATTCAAATAATTTGCATTTGCAGAAAAAAATACATATAAACAAAATATTTTAAACAGCAAAACTGATTAACAAATGTTTTAAATGTAATTCATTATATAAACTTTAATATAATAAAAGAGGGAGAGAAACCTTTTAAAATTAAAATCTAATATTGGACATTTATCTGCATTGTTTGTTTACCATGTTTAAAATTATGTGGGCCTAACTTTAAAACCACTAAAAATAGCTTCCTAGGTCACATTTTAGTGTCTCACCTGCCTTTCACCTTCTGCATTGTTCAAAGGATTTAGCAAACTTTTGGCTTGAGTTAATTGTATACTACAGGCAATAATAAAAAAAACATACAAAATGGTCGATAGTAGTGAGAGAAATTGTCTAAGGATGTTACAAAGCTCAGATTTCTTGTTAGTTTCTGTTTTAAACTGTAGGCACCAAAGATGTCATTCTGATCCAACTGTCTACATGTTCAAGCTTCAAGGGTTGCTTCACCAGGTAGTTTACCTGTAAAAACAAAATGTCAGTAATAAACAACAATTATTATTCATTTTGATAGCAGCTGGAAAAACTGTCTACTTGTTTGCATTAAAGAGTCAAACAATCACATACATAGAGAGAAATAGTAGACGTGCACTTCATTTATAAGTGCACAATCAACAAAGTGCTCAACCAATACATGTTTACCTCTCACAAATCTTTCATTTAAATTGATATTTTCTATAGGAAGGTTTACAATATCATATTTGTGCATACACATTAGATTAGTCAGTACTGAAGCCAAATCTGGAGCATAACTTATGACGACAGTGCAAAATTAGTACACCCAAATTTATGTTAGAGAAAAATATTGAATAAAACATTTAAAAAGTTCAATTTAAAATAAACAGAAAATCCTACAAATTAGTTGACATGTTGTCATTTTTTTTTCAAATATTTTGCATGAATTTAAAGTACATATTTATATTTTCACACTAACAAACCATTTAAGAAATTATTAATGACTTTAAATTGTAGCATCATTATCTTTTTATTTGTAAAGATGTTCAATGACTAAACACGCACGCACGCACACACACAATACTTATATTCACTCACACACAAAAATGTAACAAATCCAATATAAATTATGAAAATATATATTTATATTTTGCACTAACAAACCATTTAACAAATTATTAATGACTTTAAATTGTAGCATTATTAATGGGTTAGTTCACCAAAAAATTATTTGTATATTTAGATAAATTACTCTCATGTTGTCCCAAACCCCGAGACCTTTGTTATTTTCTGAACAAATTATGATATTTTTTTAATTAAAACGGAGATTCCCACAACCATAGACAGCAAGGATTCAGACACAAGTCCAGAAAAGGCAACAAAAAAACTTTCTCAAAACAGACCATGTACCTTCAGGGTTTGAAATGAATATTATCAAGGAATTATTTTTCCACGCTCGTAAAACAAATATAACAACTTTGTTCAACAGTTTCTTTTCTTCCGTGTCAATATAAGACATGTTCAAGAGAGTGCTGTGCTTTTTTATTGTGTGTCAAGCTGCTGAAGTGTTACTTCGTATGACCAGTGCCATACTGCCACCCATACTGGCACAGAGGAGAAGAAACTGTTCAATAAAGTTATTATTCTTGTTTTATGTGTGCATAAACGTATTCTCATAGCTTCATAATATTTTAATTGAACCACTGAAAGCATATGGTCTGAGGATTTGTTTGGGTTCCTGTTCTGGATTTTGAGGAGTCTGGAACCTTGAAGTCTATGGAAGATGAGAGAGCTCTCAGATTTAATTAAAATATCATAATTTGTGTTCTAAAGATAAACAAAGTATATTTGGAATTAAACAAAAATGAGTAATTAACAGCTTAATTACTTTTTTAATGAACTAATCCTTTAATTATATTTAAATGTCAGTTATTCTTATATTAAATATGTTTATGAACATCAGTGAAAAAAGTACCTGTATGTACATCAAAAAAATCCAGCAACCTGTGTCCGGATGGACCTTTGTTTATCTGTGGTTAAGCAAAAGGTGGAAAAAAGAGAAAAATTAGTGATTATGATTTAAATATTGTACATAACCCATATGTTTGGGTCTGGAGGAGGTCAATCTGACCCCGGTGCTCTACGTTGAGTGTGAAAATGAAAAATTGATCCAAAACAAATGATTATGATTGACTAAGATTGGCAATGAATAATTCAGAAATGTGCTTCAACCTGCTAACCAAGAGCTGTGGAAATGAAAAAAAATAAAAATAAAAACACTGTTTTAAAAAAGTTTTAATAATCCAACAGTGATTACTGGCTAATCAATATCGAAGGGTTTCTTAAACTTGAAAGCTCATGCTACTCTGTTGCAGGATTGTACCTGGCAGATTGTTGTAATACTGGAGATCTTGATCAGTTGATTCAGCTCTGCTCAACTGGGGCTGGATGGAGATCAGTACTGAAAAGAGAAAAATATATTATTTGTGGTATATCCCTAAAAATTTAAGAATGTGTAATGATATCTAAAAATGCATAAGATGATAAGAGGAGTAATGCATTTATAGAGATTTTTCAATTCAATTAAAAAACAAGATTTTAACATTAATTTTCATTATTTAAATAAACTTGAATACAATTATGACATTACTTGGTTGGGTTTAGAGGATAGAATATATCATTTGTATATTATAAATCATTATGTCTATGAAAGTTTCTTATAAACCACATTCGTGTGTGTGTGTGTGTGTGTAAAACCTATATATATAAATATATACACAAGGCCAATGAGCCTCTCTTCTCCCAGCTTGTTACAAAAGCTTGTTATACTTGCTCTAGACTTTGCCTACAACAAGAGATGACGTTAATTATATCCTAAAATTAACTGTTTAACGTTAGCCTTTGTAAAAAGTACACTATAAAAGTATATCTGTGCGAAGTTGGTTAAATGTCATTGCATTCATTGATAAAGATAACGTTACTGTACTCACGTTGCCATTTTACAATATACCAGCTCATATGGCCACCTCGAAGGTTTGGTTGAAGAGCAGTTCAACAATAAATCAAACTAACACCATTATGACTGTAAAATGATTTAAGTTAATAGATTTGTGTGGTTTTAGAAGATAATATAGCCTCAGACAACGGACTCTGAAGTGGCTAACGTAACGAGTTGACCGTTATAAATTAACCGTTTGCATTTAAATAGCAAGTACCGTATAATCTGATCAATGGTCTCATTAACCTTTACATTCGGTATAAGAATTTCGGTTTATGAACAAATTCACAAGGATTTTGACCTCAAAAGTCCTCAAAAAATACCGAAAACAAAAGACAATCGATAAACCTACCTGATTAGCGCAGCTGGCTGATGACGTCAAGAAGCTGAGTCGGCGTCTGAGTGACAGGTCTTGCGTGCAGAGTTCCAGCCGCCCGTCATTGGTTTGAATTAATCACGTGATACAGTCGACGTCGACGACGCATATAAATATTATATCTAAATTACAATACTATACATTTTTAAATAAAAAAATAAATCATTAAAATTACAGATCCAATGTCCAGAAACAATAAATAAATAAATAATATATTTTTTAAAACACACGTGTGTGTTACTATAACAACAGAAAACTCTATGGGAAGGTTCTCTCTATGAAAATAACATACAAAAAACTATATGGAACGTTCTGGGAAGGTTCTATTTTGGTTATTAAATAAAATATGAAAATAACCTTCAGGGAACATTCTGGGAAGGTTCTCTTTTGGTTGTAAAATAAAACATGAAAATAACCTACAGGGAACGTTCTGAGAAGGTTATCTCTATGTTACCAAAATAAAACCAACAAATAACCTACAGGGAACGTTTTAAGAAAGTTCTCTTTTGGTTATAAAATAAAACATGAAAATAACCTACAGGGAACGTTCTGAGAAGGTTATCTCTATGTTACAAAAATAAAACCAACAAATAACCTACAGGGAACGTTCTGAGAAGGTTCTCTTTTGGTTATAAAATAAATCTCAAAATTAACCTACAGGGAACGTTCTGGGAAGGTTCTCTCAGGGTTATGAAAGAAAATCTAAATAAAACCTAGAGGGAACGTTCTGGGAAGGTTCTCTGTAGGTAATAAAATGACCATCAAAAATAACCTGCACAGAACATTCTGGGAAGGTTATATTTTGGTTACCAAATAAATAACCTACAGAGAACGTTCCCAGAACGTTCTTATTTGGTTCCTAACAAAATAACCAAACGGGAACCACATGAGAACGTTAGGGGATAGTTATGTGTTTGCTGGGTATTTGCAAAGAACACTTCTGAAATTATATTAAGGAGAAAGTCTGAATGTGCGAATATAAAACCAACTTTACCTCAATATGTTAAAGGCGTGATTGTCTTCAGAAACATTGTTTTGTTGTTCTGGTTGAAAATCTCTTTACATTTCGATAGTAATGATTAAAGTAAACGATCTAAATGTATAAGTAGTTTAATACTCTAGATAAGGCATAAAAATTAAAGAATGTTCGTCCAATTAAGACTTTTGGCCTGAAAATTACGATAGGAAGCCCAAACTGTCTGTCAACAAACGTGGATTTGTTTCATTCAATCAAAATTTGAAGTGAAAAGAAACTGGAAACATTATTAATGAATAAACATGAGAGCATGCTATCTGTCAGATATTATATCTGTGCATATTTCTGAAGCAACCAGTAAATTACACTGGAAATACAAATGAATGAAATGTACACAGATAACATTAGCGACTATGAGTAAAGGTCAAATATGTTCCTAATTCCTGGAGCAAAGTTAAACACATCACACTCGCGAACGCTACAGAAGTCAGATATAATACACTTACTTTGAAAAGACGCACAACACCCGAAACAGAAGAATAATTATACAGGAAACGACGAAGTTTAGCATTCATCAGCGACCCGATTCATACTCCATCCACTTCATACACTGAGCGCCGAGGGCGGGATATTAGCCTGTGTGTGGCTCAGCGAATGCTGATTGGCTGCTGTGTGTTGCTCAGCGAATGCTGATTGGCTGCTGTGTGTTGCTCAGCGAATGCTGATTGGCTGCTCGTGTGTGGCATAGCGAATGCTGATTTGCTGCCTGTATGTCATTCACTCGGCTAAGGAGAGAGGTTTTGTGGTCTGAAAGTGGCTTTGTGGTTCAGAATGAATGTTTCTGTTGTAATAGTGAAGTTTTATCATGTTTTAATGGTAGGCCTGTTCACTGTGTGAAACATATTTTGTGTTTGGTGTGAATCCAGCATTATAATAAAAGTCCATGCTGCTCTATAACATGATGAATAGACCTGATGCTGTTTAGTTTTGCGACTCAGATCAAAATATTTTGTTTTCCATAATTCTGTTTCTGTCAAATGCGACAAAGTTTTGAAAAAAAGCAATGACTTGTGTCTGATTATAGACCTTTTTCTTAGAACGCAAAATTACCCATTATGCTTCGCGTGTATGCGCAAGGAGAATGCTAAGAACTTCCGGTCGGCAGCTGATGCGTGTAAACAGTCACGTTTGGACAGCTTTGAAACGATAGTTTTAATCTATTTTACCTGCTTTTATCATCTTTGAACTAATACTGTTGTGGATCAGCGCCACCTGCTGGACTGATCATTTAAAAAATGTGATCTAATAGACCAGGGCTGCGTCCGAAACCGCATACTTCCATACTATACAGTACGCTTAAATCAGTATGCGAGCCGAGTAGTATGTCCGAATTCTTAGAATTCGAAAATCAGTATGCGAGAAGTACCCGGATGACTTACTACTTCCGGCGAGATTCTGAAGTGCGCATCCCATGAACGCTGCGCTATCCCAAGATGCCCCGCGAGAGAATTTATGAATGGACGTGAAGCGACGCAACTGACGCAGGTAGGTCACGTGACCATGACAAAATGGCAGATGTAGTACGTCCGAATTCCATTCATACTGCTCACATTCATACTGTATAGAACGTACTTTTCCAACGGCCGAGTAGTACGTTTAAATTCAAATGCAGTACCTACTGAGTAGTAGGCGGTTTCGGACGCAGCCCATGTTTGTAAACATTCAGGATGCGCGCGCAGGGAGGTGGCAGAAAAAACGGGAGCGCTAGCATTTACAGCGAGGGAATGACATCCGATGCGGTACAGAGTTTGTTGTTGTCCTAGAAATACGTAATATTGATTACATATTAATATATATTATTTACAATCAGCGACCCGATTCATACTCCATCCACTTCATACACTGAGCGCCGAGGGCGGGATATTAGCCTGTGTGTGGCTCAGCGAATTCTCATTGGCTGCCTGAATGTTGCTTAGTGAATGTTGATTGGCTGACGGTATGTCAATCACTCTCGGCTAAAGAGAAAGGTTTGTGGTCTTAGAAATAATGTTTTTTTTTTTTATTAATTGAAGTTTTGTAATGTTTTAGTGGTAGGCCTGTTCATGTGTGAGCCCAGCATTATAATAAAAGTCAATGCTGCTTCATGAAGTATATACTTCTTTACTTCATTAATGAATAAGTATGGAAGCCCGTTTCCTCCAACGAAAATTAAAATATATATATCAATAAAAAAAAGTATGATAAAAAAAATTATTAAATAAAAAAATAAAAATGATAAAGTCAGAATTCTGATTTTATAACTCAGAATTGCGACTTTATAACTCAGAATTCTGACTTTATAACTCGAAATTCTGACTTTATAACTCGAAATTCTGACTTTATAACTCAGAATTCTGACTTTATAACTCGAAATTCTGACTTAATAACTCAGAATTCTGACTTTATAACTCGAAATTCTGACTTAATAACTCAGAATTCTGACTTTATAATTTTTTTTTAATTAAATTTTTTTTATCATAATTTTTTTTTTAACTGATTTTTTTTTATCATTCAGTGGCGGAAACTTAGAATTCTGACTTAATAACTCAGAATTGCGACTTTATAACTTAGAATTCTGACTTAATAACTCGGAATTCTGACTTTATAACTCTGAATTCTGACTTAACTTGCAATTCTGACTTTATAACTCGGAATTCTGACTTTATAATTTTTTTTTTATCATAATTTTTTTTTTAACTGATTTTTTTTTTATCATTCAGTGGCGGAAACTTAGAATTCTGACTTAATAACTCAGAATTGCGACTTTATAACTCAGAATTCTGACTTTATAACTCAGAATTCTGACTTAATAACTCAGAATTGCGACTTTATAACTCAGAATTCTGACTTAATAACTCGGAATTCTGACTTTATAACTCAGAATTCTGACTTTATAACTCAGAATTCTGACTTAATAACTCGGAATTCTGACTTTATAACTCAGAATTCTGACTTTATAACTCGGAATTCTGACTTAATAACTCGGAATTCTGACTTTATAACTCGGAATTCTGACTTTATAACTCGGAATTTTGACTTTATAATTTTTTTTTATTATTAAATTTTTTTTCTCATAATTTTTTTTTAACTGATTTTTTTTTATCATTCAGTGGCGGAAACTCAGAATTCTGACTTAATAACTCTGAATTGTGACTTAATAACTCAGAATTGTGACTTTATAACTCAGAATTGCGACTTTATAACTCAGAATTCTGACTTAACTCTGAATTTAATAACTCTGAATTCTGACTTAATAACTCAGAACTGTGACTTTATAACTCAGAATTGCGACTTTATAACTCAGAATTGCGACTTTATAACTCTGAATTGTGACTTTATAACTCAGAATTGTGACTTTATATCTCAGAATTGTGACTTTATAACTCAGAATTCTGACTTTATATCTCAGAATTGCAACTTTATAACTCAGAATTGCGACTTTATAACTCTGAATTGTGACTTTATAACTCAGAATTCTGACTTTATATCTCAGAATTGTGACTTTATAACTCAGAATTCTGACTTTATATCTCAGAATTGCAACTTTATAACTCAGAATTGCGACTTTATAACTCTGAATTGCGACTTTATAACTCAGAATTGTGACTTTATATCTCAGAATTGTGACTTTATAACTCAGAATTCTGACTTTATATCTCAGAATTGCAACTTTATAACTCGGAATTCTGACTTTATAATTATTTTTTTTTATTAAAAATTTTTTTATCATACATTTTTTTATTGATATATATTTTTATCATTCAGTGGCGGAAACGGGCTTCCATAAATAAGCACTACTACTTAATGGAAAAGATACAAGTATCTAAAAAATAAGCACCATGAAAATAGATTCTAGTACGGGCTATTAAATAAATGTCAAAACGGCTTGCCGTAATATATGACATCAAATAATTTAACTTTTGAAAACTACAGCAATTCAACTATCGTTAAAGATAAATTAATGAATCATATATGAATGAGTAAACGAATTAATCAAAGCTGAACATTACAAAATGAACACCTTTAAATCTGTTTATCCATAAAACATAAAAAACTACAAACAAAGATGTTTGTTTTCAAATGCAGGAGTTGTTTAAAACTCGTTCGTTTGGGAAACTTCTGATTACTTTTAAAAACTCTGGATGTCCGCATGAGAAAACACGAGCGATTTGCAAAACAAAACTGAAAGGCGCGCGCAGGACATTCCCGTCAGCTATCGCGCTGCGTGTCGTCATCGGCGCGCGACCCCGAGTTGTGTGAAAGTTGTGTGAATGTTGTGATTGTGCGTGCTTTGTGTGCGTGTAGTTATGAGTGTCGTTCATCGAGCATTAAAGACACACTTCGGCTTCGAGAAGTTTCGCTCTCGGCAGCAGGAGGAGGCCG